>NW_010729209.1:214538-247913 GCF_000365185.1 Nelumbo nucifera
TTAAGTCATCGAAGGAGTAATCTGCCAACAAGTGTGAAGATTTTAACCATGAAATAGTCCTTGTCAATATGCACTCCTTGATTTCAGCGAGACTTCTTTCATGTTCTTGAAATATTCTAGCATTTCTCTCCTCCCATACAGTCCACAACGTAGAAGCTCTGATACATTTCCACATTAGCTTCCCTCCTTTTGTCAATCTCCCAAAAGCAACCGGAGTGAACAGCAACTTTACTTCAGAGGGCAAATTCCACCTGCACCCAAATAATGAAACAACCCAATTCCCACCTGCAACTTGATGAAGCACTTCTTTTCCTCTAACAAGTAACAAGTGGCATACCACTATCTAATTTGAAAAAATTTTCTTGTCATTATGATGAAACATCTTTTTATTCTACTTATTTCACTCTATTTGTTAGTTCTGTCTATACTGTTAATGTATGACTAATAAATCAAGAACATCTCTTGTGAACTTGTTAATGGTACAAGTGTGCCTTGATATGATTCTGACCCGGATACTCCACTTCTGGCTAGCCAACTGTCTAACAAGTTAACAGATGTCTGAGTTCAGCCGAACTAAATGTGATGAAGTGGCTGACTGTATAATAGAATGTCTTTCTTCTTTTTTTTTTAAATCTGGAACAAAAACATTTTATTTATTATGAATCATGAATAGGCTGTATTGTGTTCCACATCAGCTTTATATTGAAGATTTGAAGGATTGAAAACCAAGGCTTCCTTTGGTTGATGACAGCACTTTTTTCCATGTCCACGTGCCCTATCTCAAATATGATTCTTGAGATTCAACCTACATGTTGTACGTATATGCACTTAAATACAGCAATGATGTGTCTGATGCCATTCATGTGTCTCAAATATGATTCTTGAGATTCAACCTACATGTTGTAGGTATATGCACTTAAATGCAGATATAATGTGCCTGACATCATTCAACCAGTTACATGGAATTCGGAAAGCTTCTCCAACCAGTATATCATGCCTTAAAGACTCGGAAAAGTGCACCAATCTATCATGGGTGGATAGTTTCAGAGATTTGAGGACCTGAATGTGCTCCAAGGAACGGAAGCAAAAGCAAATTATATAATTTAGAGGTGAAGTGGAAGTAAGGGTACCCTCCAATGTAGAAAGGAATAGTTTGCATTGCATAAAAACCAAAGATAAACTACGTTGGAAAGCAGGCAGCACCTATAGCATTTAGCCCCAACTTTCTTTATGATAAAATAAGGTAGAATCTTACTAGAACCAGAATGAAGAAGCCCCAATTCGTTTTAGTTGTAAAGCATGGTACTTTGTACAGAATAGAAAAGCAAAATACAGATTGGAGAAATAAGAAACTTACCCTAACAAAATCAAAGTAATTGATATCTTTGAAATCTAGCAAACCAGATATCCAGTGCAAAGTCCACCGTTAGAATATATAAGCGATAGATACAGGTAGAGTGACAACTGACAAAGTAGTTGTTACTTTATCAATATTATTTAATGTGGTAGATTCGGAACTATGTAAGCTTCCCTAACTATCTAAATTGTTTGTTACAATGTTCCGAGTTTATCAATAGATAGAGAAACCAGTTTGAAAGATATAAAGCCCTTGTGACAAGCTTTAAAAGCAAATAACTTTGGCACAAGCATGGAACATGACAAAGGACTACCACTGAAACCCTAAAAGCAATAAGCTTTGGGACAAATAAAACACAGAACAAAGCAGCAAATTTAGATAGAACCTGCAAATAGTCGAGGCCGCCATTAGAAGGACTCCACTTGGAGAAAGCCTTCCAGTCTTTGGTGCAGCCATGAAATACCTATTGAGATAATAAGAATGAAAGATATCATCAAAAAATATATAATAAAAATGAAAAATGCCAAGGAAAGCTTAGAAAGAGGGAGGGAGGGAGATAGGTTGGCGGTTGCGAGGAAACACGAAACAGAACACAAAAAAGGCAAATTTTCATTACAGCAGGGACATTTCTCGGTTCAATCTGAGATGCGAAAACCTCAGGCGAAGGAAGTTCGTCAAATCTTCGGATTTGCAGATGTTCATCCATTTGTTCTTTATTCAGCAGTTACCAAATGAACAAGAAATGAAGAGTTTGCAAGCTTAAGAACTGGGGCTGGAGTCCGCCGCAAGTCCGCGAGGTCGGGTTTGGTCCATCCTGACATCCAACCGAATCCCAGATCTCGTTGGATCTCGTTGGATCGGGTTCGAGTATGAAAAACAAAAAGACCTCCGAAAAAGCTCTAGAAGCATTTAGTAGAAAATTTGCTTTTTCACTTTTGCAAATTTCTTAACGGAAAATACGGAAACACACGATGCAGAATTATGAATTCCAGCCCCCCCTACAACTAGCCCTCTCCCCCTATAAATCACATCCTGCCCATGAATTTGGCATCAATTCCCGGTCAAGATGCACTCCCCCTGTACTTTGAGTCTAGAAAATTCTGATCTGAGCTATTGGAGTAATTTGGTAATCTAAATGTTGTAATATCTGAAAAGTATATATTTTACAAAGGAAAAGTTTCTAATTAGTACTTTGTACTTTCCACTTTGATCATCAAACTTTAAAATACGACAATATCTTAACTTTTAAAATTTGACAATCCAATACTTACTCTTAACTAACTATTAATTAGTCATTAAGTGGTATTTGAAAAAGACACAAATTCCATTTGAGTGTCATCTAATTTTTCTTATCAATCATCCAAACATTGACAAAAAAAAATTAACAATCTCAAATCCTTTCCTCTTCTATTCAAGAAAGTTGGGATCACCAAAATGCTCACTCAAATGTGACCCTAATTTTCTTGAATGAAAAAGGCAAAGATTTGGGATTATTAATTTTTTGACAATGTTTAGATTGTTGATAAAGATAATTATATAACACTTGAAGGACATTTGTGTTTTTCAAATGCCACTTAACGGCTAATTAACAACTAGTTAACAATAGGTACTGAATTGTCACATTTTAAAAGTTTGGGTATTAAATTGTCGCATTTTAAAGTTTGGGGACCAAAGTAGCACTAGGCCCAAAGTACAAGTATTAGTCGGGAATTTTCCCTTTCACAAATTTATCCCTTAAAGTTATTATTTAAATAAAATGATTAAAATACACAATTAAATAGTAATAAATAAGATTAATATTATAAAAATAATAAAATATTAATAAACAATATTATTGCAAATAATATAAAATAAGTATACAATATAATACTTTTAATAATATAATAATACCAATAAAAAATAATGTAAGATAGAAAATTTTCCTTTATTATTTAAAAATCATAAAATATTAAAAAAAATCTTAACCAATAAATAAAAAAATATATATTAAATATACTATCAAGGATAATTAAAATAGTACAACTATTTTAATAAAATAATTAAACACCAAAATAAATACAAAATATTAAATGGGGTTTAACAGCGAACAAAACAATCGGCGAAGAAGGAAAACAGGGGTTGAGATATATTACTTTTTATTAATTTTTGAAAGGGCACACTTAAAGATAAGAGAAATTTTCTCTCAAAACAAAATCTGTTCAGGGGGCACACCTGCTATGCTTCGCGAGCGGCGACGTTAAGAACAACGCCACTGCTTCTCCTCCCCATCTTCACTTCTCTCCATTTGCTTTCCCTCTTTCTCGTTCTCCCTCCTCCTCCTTTTATTTCATTATATTTTTTTTCTTCTCCATCCCTGTTATAGAGAACAAAAACAATCAAGAAGAAGAAGAAGATATGGGAGAACGGTCGGAAACCCTATTACGCTCTTACAGAGGACAATTGGCAATTCTGAGGTGGTGTTCGGTAGCGCTGAATCGGCGATCCTAGTTCATCGATCCTCTGTTCACCGTAGCGGCTAGAAAGAAGAAGAGATGGGGAACGGTCAGGATCCCTATTACGCTCTTACAGAGGACAATTGGCAATCTTGTTACACCACTCCTCTGTTCACCACAGTTGATTCCTGTTAGACGATCCCTGTTACAGAAGAATACGGTGGAGGGAGGAACAAAGGAGAAAGGGAGGAGGGAAGAAGAACAGGAGAACGAAAATATAAATGGGCATTTTGGGGAACAAAATATCATCCGCTACCTCTGAGGCCTGAGCGCGTTCTGAGGTAGGACTTAGGAGATCCGCTGAACGATTCGGGGGAATTTTCAGATTTCAAAGGTTGAGTTTGGAGGTGCTGCTGAACGACCTGAAAAGCAAAAATTTCGATGTTCAGAGGTCGATTCAGCGCTACCGAACACCAGCTTAGACCACTAAATTGTTTAGACATGCCCAATTGCCCATCAACCGTCGGAACCGTCTCTCATCCGAAATCGGATTCAGTCAGTCACTCTCGTCCAACTCCTACTCAAGATATATATAGGGCCCATTTGTGGTTGGAAGAGCTTTGGTTGAGTCCAGGGCTGTCAATCTCAATGGGTCAGTTTTATCCGATCAAACCAAACTATGATTTTGTCCTAATTAATAATAATAAGTGGGCTGATTCAGGTTATTCAGTTAATAATGTATATGTGTTTCTTAGTTTTCTTATAATTTTTGTTATATTTTATGTTTAAAAGGATTAATTTAATAGATAATATATAAAATAATTTTCGTTAAAAACACTTGATTTATTAACATATATACATAATATTATATATATATAATCAAGTTTAATTGGGTCAGTCCCACTTACCCCAATTAGTAATTGGGACTAATGAGGATCAAAAGTGTTGATCCATGGCACTGATGACCTCGAACTCGAAGCAGACTCTAGTAGTGAGAACTGCAAAATTAGTGAACTAGAGGGCCCGGGAGGATGTCCCGAGTTATGGACTCCAACGATTAAGTCGATAGGTGTCAAGTTGTTAGAGGTAAGAAAGGAAGCAGGAACAAGAATCAAAGTGTACGAGGTGATTGAGATGGTGGCAACATTACCTTTATTAAGGGCTTGTGGCTTGGCTTGAACGTGTTGTGAAGGGTAAGCTATGTGGTCTGTCTTAGTGGGCACGTCTAGGCAATTGATGGTGGCACGTCTACTGTTTACAGGGCACCGCTTGTGCCTGTGATCTATGGGCATCTTAAATCCACTTCCTTGCCTAATGGGGAAGTGGGTCTTTAGCACTACCAGGTTGTCACAAGTGACCAATTTCCCGCGCCACCAAGTGCCTTCATCATACTTACAACATGTCATCCGAGTGTCCAAGTGTATATCTTGGGTGAGGTATTGCATGTATTTTGTATGAAATAATGCCAATGGCATTATTGTAATTCTGTAGTATGATTTTTCACATTTTTTATGTTTTTTATTGTCACTCCCCCAAAAGCTTAACGTACTCTTTGAGGGGAGGTAGGTAGTCGAGTGAACCAAGAGCATGTAAAGGTTAAGCATGAGATCCCTCAACATTGAACTGTGCGTTTATGCTTGTCATCCATTATTGCAATACAAATAGCCTTTTGACTATTCTATGTGCCATATTTGTTGCATTTTCTTGTGTTGTTGCTTGTTGCGTAGGCTTACTCGTCACATTCGAGTGCCGCACAGGGCCCCATTGATTAGCCCCGTGACAATTGGTATCAAAGCAGGAGCCCCTACACGCGCATTGGACCCTGTCAACCGCCCTTAATTTAGCACAATGAAGAGCAACCGCGACATTGACGATGACACACTACACGGGCTGCACCACGCCCATGACACCAATGAGGCTCCACTCGACGAACCCACCAAGACACAAGCCCCAAAGGGCTGCACAACTAAAGCTAACAAGCATGACAAATCAGTCAACCAACTAGCTAGCATGGACATGTGTCTCCTATGTTGCGAGGCAACAATAGGTGAAACCCGAGATCAGGTCGACGAACTCCACCTCAACCTAGAAACTGTTGAGAACGCGGTGATGGAACTAGAAGGGTGATTCAATGGCGCCTTCAGAGATATGCACACCACCCTAGAAAGCTCGGGAGCATGGCATTCCCAAAGTAGCTTGCAAGGCTTGCTGGATAGATTTCAAGCGCAATTGGACGAGATGAGAGACAAAATGACTCTCCTAAAAAGGGCGATGGCCAATTCTTCTAGCACTCCCTCCACCCTAGCTCCCATGCACATCAAAATCCGTGAGCCAACACCTTACTCGAGTTCTCGGGATGCTAGGAAGCTTGACAATTTCTTGTGGCAATTGGAGTAATATTTCTCTGCCACTGGCATCATGGACAACCAAACTTAGGTACGCACTACCGCTATGTATTTGACAGATATTGCAATGTTATGGTGGCGTAGGTGTTGCCAAGACATTGAATGTGGCACCCACACCATTAACACCTGGGCTGGATTCAAACATGAGATCAAGCACTAGTTCTACCTCGAGAATGTGGAGTGCCTGGCGCATAGAAGAATGAAGAACCTGAGACATCAAGAACCGCTTCATGACTACGTCAAATAATCTCGGCCTTGACTCTTGAGATCTCTGACATGTCAAACAAGGACCTTTTGTTTAATTTCATGGATGGTCTCAAGCCATGGGCTGAGCTTGAACTTCAACGATGCGGGGTGAAGAACCTCGCCACTGCCATGGCTGTAGCTGAGTAGCTTGTTGATCTAAGGACACCTAATGAAGAAGAGCAAAAGCCATCTAGCCCACGTACCATGAGTTTGAGTGGGGGAGATCAGCAATCAACCTCTACACAGAAGAAACCAGTGCACTCGGACAAGCCCAACAATTACCAACAAGGGAAGAAGCCACAAGGAGCCCAAAGCTATCAGGGCCACCGGTACACTAGGAGACCCACCACACCTCAAGCGCCTTGCTTCATATGTAATGAAATGCATTGGGCAAGTGACTGCCCAACACGGAAGAAAATCAATGCCCTCATTGCCAAACTCAGTGACAGTGAGGAGAGTGATGAAGAGAAACCTACACAAGCGCCAAGAGTAGGCGCTCTCCAAATCATAAATGTCATGGTAAAGAAAGAGGCCACATCCAAACGACCCGCCAAAGCCCACAAGGGGTTGATATATGTAGACACCCTCAGCGGGAGGTCGACCCAAGCATTGGTGGACACTGGGGTCACCCACAACTTCATCTTGCTTGCAGAGGCAAAGCGACTCAACTTGACCATGACCAAACAAACAGGGTGGATCAAGAACATCAACTCAGGGGCTAAGGTAGTAGAAGGCATGGCCCGTGGAGTAAACTTACAAGTGGGACCATGGAAAGGAAAAATCAACTTATTTGTGGTTCCCTTGGATGATTTTCAAGTTGTCCTTGGAGTGGAGTTCCTGACACAGGCAGAAGCAGCTCTTATGCCACACCTTGACACCTTATTCATCTTGGACGAGCATTCTCCATGCATGGTCCTAGTGATATCAGCTCTCAAGGTACATGGGAAGTAGTTTTCAGCCCTACAATGGTACCAAGAAACAAGCGACAACAAAGCCAACGCCATGCCAACAAGGAAGATCCCCACTACAACATCACACCTCAGCAATGGAACAGGTTGGGAAGTCATCACCAGGAAGAAGTCTCCCCGAAGCTGTTCCATTTGTAACACCAGCGCACGCGTCAGCAACAACATCAACAGAAGTCGCATGCGCTCGCAACTGATGGGCCCAAGAGAAGACCCAAGGCCAACTCCAACACCCATTTTACCTACCATAATGGGAAGAGAGTGCCACCCCAATTCGATAGGAACCTTTCCCTCGGCCTTCATCCAACCCATATAGTAGCCCAGTGAGAAGAGAACCTTGGGAAACACCCGTCCACATCGAACCCCCTCTTAATCCAAATTCACCTTTTGCACCAATCCTTCCCTTAGCTAGTAGTAGTGCAAGCCAACCTAGGCCTCGTTTGACATACCTTCAAGTCACTAGCCAAGGACTTAATCTAGCATCTAGCCTTAGGTCTCCCCAACACCACAAGAACCTTCAATCCCATCACCCAAGCATTTGCCCAGGCCTTGGAAGAAAAGAAGTTCGTGGAGCTGCTGAAGAATCCTTCACCAATATCAGTCTCACACCACAAGTAGAAGTTGGTCTTCGAGGACGAAGACCGAATTGAGTGGGGGAGACTGTCACAAGTGACCAATTTTCTGCGCCACCAAGTGCCTTCACCACACCCACAGCATGCCATCCGAGTGTCCAAGTGTGTGTCTTGGGTAGGGCATTGCATGTATTTTGTATGGGGGATTACCAATGGCATTACTGTAATTCTGTAGCATGATTTTTCACCTTTTTGATGTTTCTTATTGTCACTCCCCCAAAAGTTTAACGTACTCTTTGAGGGGAGGTAGGTAGTCGAGTGAATCAAGAGCATGTAAAGGTTAAGCATGAGATCCCCTCAACATTGAACTATGTGTTTATGCTTGCCATCCATTATTGCAATACAAATAGCCTTTCGACTAATCTGTGTGCCATCTTTGTTGCCTTTTCTTGTGTTGTTGCTTGTTGTTTAGGCTTACTCGTCACGTTCGAGTGCCGCATAGGGCCCCATCGACTAGCCCCATGACAAGGTGGCCCCACATTCGCATAAGGTATTGGTCGGCCCTTCCATGCTGACGGAATAAGGGGGAACTCGTCCTGCAAGTCAGAGGTGCACTAAGGTTGGTAATATTCGGTGGTAGCCCAAATTGGATGGACAAAGGTCGGGAGCGATCATCAAGAGTACATTCTTGGATTCACTCTAGGTCAAAGGATGAATGTTACTCAGACCTTACAGATCTAGCTATCAATAAAGATCCAAATTGCTATCTAAGTGCGAACCTACCACATGTGATAACAAGGTGTCATAAAGCGTTCATGTTACCATATGTCAAGATGTAATTGGAGGAGAAATCGTCCCTCAATATGGACGATTTATGGGTCTAAGATTTTGTCATGTTTAATAATTAACTCGGGATTAGTAAAAAAAGTAATTTCACTAGATTGATAGACTCGGGTCTAAGATTCTGTCATGTTACCAGATACCACCAATTGATAACCCTAATTGTATCGCTTTGAAGAAGCTACTAAAGAAAGTAATTTCACTAGAAAGCATTTGTCATGTGAGGTCCACTTCCTAGAGCCAGAAGTTGTGCATTAAAGGAGCTTAATCAAAAGAATCGGGATCTGTTTCTCATAGAGTGTGCCTCACAGTTACATCCAACCTTGTGTTGGGAACATCTCCATTAATAACAAATACATGTTCTCGATGTGCGGCTAGGACATTCTATAAGGTCGGTGTGAGGTGTGTTGTGTGAGAAGTAGATCCAGAGTTCCAGACTCCAATCAAATCTTCATTGAAAATTACTGGCTTTCTTTATTTAAGTTGTCTATAGGTTTAAGGAGGCGGATTAATGAGATTATTTTATGGGTAAATAGATCAAGTACTTTAACAAATTTTAATTTCCTTTGTCGGTGCCAAGGTTTTAAAAACCAACCCGGAAACAAAACCATTCTAGCCATTGATTTCTGGGTCAGCGAATTGACCATCCAAGTCAAACAGTTTGAACAGTTTAAATATTTTAGCAGGTGATATGTCATCTTACCATTAGATTGGAATATTAGGGTAAGATGCATATAAATATAAGAGAAATAAGGTTTGACTATTTGAAAATGAGAGAGATTTGAGAAGTTGTCGGCAGCTGAGAGAGTTTAGAAGAGAAAAAAGAGAGAGACAGAGAAGAAGAAGAAGAAGAAGAAGAAGAAGAAGAAGAAGGAAGAGGAGGAGAAGGAGGTCACTTGCAAGCTGCAGCGGCGATGATGATGACAACTTACAACGGTGATGGCAAACTATAGCGACAACAGTGGCGGCAATGGTGGCAAACTGGTGATGAAAGTAGATATGAGATTTCTCTTAGTCTCAAATCTCTCACACATAAACTCTCTCTCTCTCTCTCTATCTCTATCTCTCTCTATCAGATTTGTCGTTTAGACTGCTCTCCCAAATCGAGATCTCTCTTACTATCTCACATATCTCTCAGCTGATCTCTCTCTCCAATAGATCTCAAGTCTAAGAGAGATATTCTCTCATTTCATTCTTGTTCAAACTTGTCAAAAGTAATAAACCACGAACCATTCTCTGAGTCGAACACTTCAGCGGTTAAATCATTCAGGTCAACGGTTCATTGACTAATTCAGCAGTTTTTTACTAGGAACTGGGTTTGGGGTAAAATGGAATCAGTCACCTAAACAGTTTTCGGTCCAAACGGTCTGACCATCCGAATCAACGACAATTAAAAAACATTGATCGATGCTATTGTGTTGAAAGTACCTTGATGTTATTTGTTAGAAGAGAGGGGATTAAAGAAAAACCTAATTCATTAGTTTAACGAAGATGACAATGTGATTCATAGTTCCTGCACATACATCAGCGACTACTGCCGGACAAAAGCAAATAACGATAATGGAGTTATTTTCTTTGTTATGGATAATAACAATAATGGAGAGGTTGGGTGATGCTCATGATGTATACGTGGCACTTGTGATTAGCCTTTCAAAATCTTAGTTTCCACTTGAATAGGAAGGTAGTAGATGGTGAATACCGAACCACAACAATTTCCAGTGGCTCAATTCGCCGCATTTAAGCTAAGTTTGGAAGGAATATAAATACGAGGGTAAAATATAAAAACCTCTCCTGAAGTTTTTGATAATTATAAAAACCTCCCCTATAATTTAGCTTTAACAAAAACCTCCCTTCTATTTTTTAAAAAGTCAATAAAAACTTCTCTCCCATCAATGATCAAGACAAAACGTTAAACTGATGATAATTTTTTCAAAATACCTATTTTACTCTTGTATGAATTATTGTATACCTATTTTTACTAAAATACCCTTTTCCCAATCTGAAAAACAGCTTTTGCCAGCAGAAAAAAAAAAAAAAAAAAACCAACACTCGGTGACCGACACTCTCCATGTACTGAGGGTGAAACTCTGTTCCTCCGGTTTCCTGAAAATGACAAGGCGCTAGTACTTCTTAGAGCAGAACTTACCGAACATTGGAAACACCTCTGTATTTGTTTATTTTAATTCATGGAGAAATATTACTAATGCACGGCTGCAATGGGCTATTAGGACGGTGTGAGAAGAAGGGTTATGTTTGAATAAAATCTGTTTTCCATCGGAACAGACATCACTACATAGTGACCATGGATCTGGGGTACTATTTCCATACCTTACTGGCCATAGATATCAGCTCAAAGATTCCAATTTCTTCTCACAAAATTGGTCCTCACACAGCTATGCATTGGGAGAAAACATACAAGTACGAGGTGTTCCCGATGTGTAGCAGAAGGGCTGTAAGATGGATATAGAGATATTCTCGATCAATATGCGGCCGCAATGGCTGTGAGGACCAATTTTATAAGAAACAAATCCAAACAATAAGTTGGAAAACTGGCAGGCCAGTTCCACTCTAAATAGGCAACTCTTCAATCTTCATATGTTTCTGTCAGATTTTCCCTTGTTAACCGCAATGTGGTATTGCCGTAACCTGCATTGCAGGAAGAGGAGAAACAAAAGAGTTGAATACTAGGTTCTGATGAGATACTATCGGAATTCCCAATGTTCGGTAAGCTCTTCTCTATCGTTCACCCCAAGATGGAGGAATCTCTCTTCGGAGAACTTGGATCAAAGACGCCTAACTATGGCTAGAAACCACCCGAGGACCGAGTTCTATGGAGAGTTTTTGAGCCTAGCGAAGGCGGTTTGGCTGTTGCACTTGCTGGCTTTCGTACTCAAGCCCGCGCCGGAGGAACAGAGTTTCACCTCAGTACATGGAGAGTGTCGGTCGTCAACAGTCTATTTTTTCTTCAGCTGGCAAAAGCTCTTCAGATTGGGCAAAGAGTATTTTAGTGAAAATAGGTATATAATAACTCATATAGGGGTAAAAAATTATCATCAGTTTAACATTTTCCATCTTGATCATTAACCGAAGGAAGGTTTTGTCGATTTTTTTGAAAATAGAAGGTTTTGCTAGGGAGGTTTTTATGATTGTTAGAAATTTCAGAAGAAGTTTTTGTATTTTACCCTAAATACAAATATGTAGAGTGTAAAGCCTTACATTTTATATTATTTTTTGTATGCATTTATACTGTACATATTTGTCTGAGTACTTCCCAACGTAAGAAATCAAGAATACAATCTTATCAAGGAATTAAATCTGGCTTTGTCATGTTGATTCTCATAAATCATGTGTTGCCTTGACTGATGCAAACGTAAGTGTATACATTATTTAAGTGCAAATAGAAATATGTACAATGCAAATACAATACAAAATACAAAGCTTTCCGCTGTACATACTTGTATCTGTACTCTTCCTAAACTGAGCCCAAAGGAAATTGCTATTATCGCTCCACTTTTTCACATCAGGTGCTCTTTCACTTGTTTTATTTTGTAAGTTGGGTCTAAATAATCTCTGATGAACTGAATGATTTATTGTTTTGTCTTTTTAGGCTGTGTATGGTTTGAAGGAAAAGGTAAGGATTGGGAAACGTAACTGAGCGGATTAGCTGAATTTGATAGGTGTTTTACTAGCTGTAGGATCAACCATTTTGCTCAACACTATTGAATGATTGTGAGGAGATCACATCAGCACCCCACAGGGCGTGCCCCACATGCATATCTCAGCATGCATTGAAAACATCTCCCATACTTGTCATTGAGAGATGTTCCCAATACATGGTTGGGATGTGATGTTGGATGCCAATGTAAACTTGATTGTGGGCCATGTGCATTTTATGATGGGTATAGAGCAAAATGATTGGTCCCACAACCTGTAAAACAGGAAATCGGTTTTGGTCCTCACAAGACTGCCCACACCATTCGCATAGTCCCTTGCAACCTTGTGTTGGAAATATATCTCCATGAAAAAAAGCATACAAGTATGGAGATACTCCCAATGGAAGGCTATGCAAAAGTTGTGAGCACTGAAGCCAATCTATCAAATTCAGCCAATCCTTTCTCACTTCAGCTCCAGCTCTTAAACCGTGAAAGGAAACACGAATCTGGTTTGAGTATGCTCGAGTGGCCCTAGAAACGTTACCCCTGGTAGAATAAGTTCAAGAAAAGGGAGTTCAGTTTTTTACAGGACTTACTCTTTTTCCTTTTTAGCTATGCTGATTTTTCCATGACCTGGTCAACATGTTCTGTACTACTCTGTTCTCCAGTGAAAGGAAAGGATTTAAAAAAGTGCATGGTCATCTTACTAAAATTCAGTGAGGAACAAGAAGGCCGGATCACAACATTGTTCAGAATCTCGAGATATAAATTCAATTCTCAACGATAAATTTTCCATTGTCGTGAGCGGATTAACCCCAAAAGAGAAGAGAACTTACTAGATCTCATACTCTGAAAGCAAAGTAGACCTCTTACATGAATGACTTAACTAGTGATTTTGCAATCCTTTGCGGGAGTATCAGCAAACTTCCACGACCAGTGTAACATATTTTCATAGGTTCTTGCGCCTGCCACCTCATTGATAGGTATTGCATCAGAAATCTCTCTCAAATCTTCTTCAGTGAGTTTAACCACCACCGAGCCAATGTTTTGATCAAGGTTCTTAATTTTGGTTGTTCCTACAGAAATTCATATAGAGGATTAGAAATAATAGTTAATGCATTTGTATCAAGCTTTTGTGTTAACATCCTACCCAGACGAATACAATTACTACAGAACAATCTTTAGCAAATTCAGTTCAATCTAATTAACAGAAACTATAAGCTGCAAGAAGAGATCTGACAACTATTTGATCGTTAAAAGTTCAAATGAAATCATATTTTAGAATTGGCATCATGTATTAAAGCATTCTTTAATGCCAGTTCCTACTAATCATTCTGAAACATTGTAAACGGGAGGAAAAAAATGAAGAAAAAAAAAAGAAAATTGATGGAAGGAACTGAGCAAAGCATAAGCTGAAAATACTTGTTCAGGACATGTATTGTTAACATTAAATACAAGAAAGTTCAAACGGAAGCTCATATTATACATACATGTACAGTATTTACCTATTTACAATATAGGAAGTGGTTTTATTAGTTTTTTCCCTCCCGTGTATTACACTTTTAACATATATGGCGAATGCTGAATAAACAAGGAAATTTGATATAAATTGCTTGACTACAAGAATTTGTGCGTCATTCTGCTAGTCACATGACTTGGACCAAGCTTCAGTTTGAAACGTTAAAAGATAGCCACCAAGCATAAAATAATGTGGAAAATTGTTTCCAACCATATGATTTGCATAAAGAAGAAAAAATGCAAATGGCAGTGCTACTTAAATCATCTAGGTAACTGATGCAGGACCTTTGTGATTCAGCACTATTCTTGCAACTAAACTCAGGTTGTAGGTGTACAAAACAGAAACAAATATCAGATTAAAAGAAAGAAGAGAAAAGAAGAGAAGATGAAAGAAGATAACCCTAGGCAATCACACCTAAGGGTGAGGGAAATCACACCCCCAACTTGACAATCACACCAAATTCTATAGAGAAACCTTCTTTGTTCATCAGCCAAAGCTGTCTTTCCAAATGAGCCTTACAAGCTTAATAAGAAGCTTCCAAAGGAAGAAACTTGCCCCCCAAGTTAGCTTGCCCAAAAAGCCACTTACAAAAAGAAGCTAGATTAGACTAAACCTGCCCCAAACAATTACAAACATAAAGCCAAACAAAGGGAAATTATTGGACTAAGACCTGTTCCCAACACTAAACATGCAAAATTATAAAAACACCCTTGCTGTCCAGAAATGTAAGAAAACCAAATAAGTCCTGTCCAGCAACAAGCTCAACCACACAAAGAGCATCTTAAGGTGGATTGAAGACTCTAGGGTCTTCCCAAGTTGATGCACAGCTAACCCAGCACCCATGGGGGCCCCATGTCTTCATAATGATGCCAAATGAGCATAGGAGCAGCTTTGGTTCTCTTTTGATATGCCTTAGGTTGATCCCCATCAGTAACCAACTCAATCTGTGATTATGTAGAGGACAAGCTCTCTCTTATGCTAGATTATTACTAGTCAATTGGTATATGTCAAAGCCAGGAACATGATAAGGGAATGAAAATGATTGTTTATTGATATAAATAGAATCAATATAAGGGGAATCACAATTAAAATACATCTCTAATGAAGTTTGCAGCTGTGCTAGGATGAAAACCAATAAATGTTACTGGGACAGCTAGAAAGCAGGAAAGACAGTAATATTTATCTGTTTGCTGCATACAAAGTTACAAGAGCAAAGATACCAAAACAAGGAAGCAGGAAGCAAGTCTACTATCTGTTGTAATGTCATCTTAGATAACAGAAGATTGTACATCATAGAAAAACAAGTTACTGATCAGTCCCCTGGGATATTACTGATCTTGTATTTAGTGTACTGGCTAAGACAGCAGGCAGTGATTTGTAGCTGACTTCACAAGTCTAATCATCTAAGCTTTGTCCCAACCATTTGAGATCGGCTACATGATAACATGAATACTGTTTCACAAGTCAGGATCCATAACAAAAGAGTTTGGCAGAAGTTCTAATGCCAGCTGCCAACCTGACACAATCCTCCTCCTTTATCTGGGCTTGGGACCATAAGTGTGAAACAAACTCATACTTGCAGAGTTTGACTTCTCCAGTCTCAAAACCACAAAAAAAAAACGTTCTATAATCGGTTCCAATTTTATAAATTTATTATATATTTGAGAGCATCAAATATAGAGTTACAGACATTCTAAACCAAAGGGTCAGAATAGATCTCTAATCCCACTTTCTGAAGGAGGATTATCATTTCTTTTTAAGGAGATGATTCTCAATGGTAATGATAGTAACTTTTCTAATTTATAGAAAGGGGATGTTAGTAATAATATATCCTGGCATGAAGAAAACTTACTCACCAGGGATAGGGACAACATCATCCCCTTGGTGGAGAATCCATGCTAGTGCTAATTGAGCAGGAGTGCATCCATGCTTCACAGCCAAGTTTTCAAGCCGAGTGAAAAAGATTTTGTTCTTTTCGAAGTTCTCCCCCTTGAACCTAGGATGTGAGGGCTAATAACAGAACCATGTTCATCAGTTCACTGGGATTATCCATAAAGAAAGGGTTAAAATCTAAAATCATTCCCATCCTATAGAGTGTTCCTATGTGCAAATAAGAAGAAATAAAAAGATGGCCAAAATGCATGATCAAAACCATCTTCATACCAAGAAACTATTTGCAGGTAAACTTTCCACTACTGCCTTCCCAGCAAAGAAGCCCCGACCAAGAGGGCTGTATGGCACTATTCCAATGCCAAGTTCCCTGCAGAATAAAATGTAGCAAAGGGTATTACTTGCATATATTAGAATAAGATGGTAGAAACAAAATCAGATTGGCAAGATAGTGAAGGAAAATATACAGCAGACAATAGTTGAAGTCTATGATGTTTCACTTCCACAAGATAACAAACCATTCAGCATTCTAAATCAAGAGGAGAAAAACTAAGGAATTTAAACAATTGAACTCTTTAGAGATGTTTCTACAAATGACTTGTTATGGAAATGGACTGAAGTGGCACAAACAGATACACACAAAGAAGCAATGAGAATGAAATGGAAACCTCCAGGACCATAAATTTTGATGAGAGCTCTTCTGGCAATCCATTCCAGGAAGGGCAGGTATGGGGGGGAGGGGTTAGAAACCATCAAGGACGAATAGTGGCCTTGTTCTTGGGGTCAATTGGTTTTGGAACTCGGTTAAGGCTGAAATAATAGTCCTATTACAAGGACTAAAACTAGCAATACAGCTGGGTGGAGAGCTCGAAGTAGTGGGAGACTCCTTATTGGTCATTTCTTGGGAGAAACAAATCAACTCAGCCCCTTGGAATTATTGATTTTCCTTTAGGAAAATTGACTTTCTAGCAAAAAGTTATAACTCAGTTTTGGCTGGGTAAAAAGAACAGCAAATGGGTTGGCAGATGTCCTAGCAAAACAGGGAGCTGACAGATCCACATTATTTTGGGCAATATTGTAATCTGTGTTAGTAAAAAAAAGGGGGGATGGTAAACCAAAATAGGGTGGGCAAGCTGCTTTTCTGTTGAGTTTTTGGGCTACTGTGTAGCTACAACTTTGTACCTTTCTCAAGCATTAATTAATGAACTCATTTTGCTGATAAAAAAAAGAAAACAACTAAGGAATTTAAACTTGAAATCACCTTACATGAAAACATATATATACATGGGACAAGAACATAACAAATACTCCTTGAAATTAAATCGTTTGCCCAAAAGCTAGCTTTGCTCAATATGAAGATTTCTTAAGAAATTGAATTGGGATTTTACATATACCTGCAAAGTGGGATAATCTCTTCCTCAATTTCACGAGTCCAGAGAGACCACTCCATTTGTACAGCAGTTATGGGATGAACTGCATGTGCCCTCCTTATTGTGTCTGGACTAGCTTCAGACAACCCAACGTATTTTATCTTCCCCTCTTCCACCAACTTTTTAAGTTCCCCCATCTACCTCCTCAAAAAAAATATAATTTCAACTCCAGTTATCCAGAAAAGCATATTATCATTAACCAAGATTGGTTTAAAGAAGATCTAAACTTTATATAAGAAAAGAATGGAAACCATAAGTTCCAAGATCAACCTTCCAAAACCAAAGGAAGAAGACAAGAAAGTACTTACAGTTTCCTCAATTGGTACTGATGTGTCTATCCGGTGTATATAATAAAGGTCAATATATTCCACATCCAGACACTTCAGGCTAGCCTCACAACATGAACGGACATATTCAGGAGTACCCTTAACTACAAGATGAGTTGGCTCCATTCTGAAAATACCAAACTTAGTTGCCAGCTGGATGTTCTCTCGAGGCAACTGCTTCAGTGCCTGCAAAACTTTAGATATCTTTAATCACAATTGCAAGAATATCTCTCATAACCAACCACAACAAGTTACAACCAGTGTTTTAAAAGGCGTGGGAGGCATACGCCTGGAGGTGCACCTCCAGGCGAGGTGCTCCCAAAACGCCCTGAGGCGATGCCTCTTGCACTTTTTTCATGAGGCATGTTAGAGGCGTACGCCTCATGCGCCTCATGCACATCTGATATAAAAAGACAGAAAAAAAAAGAAAAAAGAAAAAAGAAAAAAAAGGAAAGGAAAGGAAAGGGAAGGGAAGGGAAAGAAAAAGAAAGAGGAGAAAAAATTGAGTTAGGGGGGTCTTGCTCCGCCTCGGTGAGCGAGCGAAGCGAGCTCACCTCTGCTTCGACAAGACCCCCCCTTTCAACTAATGTTATGCATCTTTATTCTTTTTAATATAAAAGATTTTTATTAAAAATAAAGAAAATATGAGATCCCCCCTTCCTCTTCATCCTCCTCCTAACCCCCCTCCTCTTAAGGAGGCTTATGCCTCCTTGTGTTCGGGAGGCTTATGCCTCTTGCGTTCTGAACTACGCCTCACACCTCTAGGTAGTGGAACGCCATGCGTCACGTCTCCGCGTTTTAAAACATTGGTTACAACTTACAACAAGAAAAACCACTAAAGTGAAGCTTTAGTTAATTGAGCCAAGTTATTTATACTGCAGAAATTTCTTGCCTAATTTCACATTTTGTTTGAAGAAAGGAAAAGTAAGAAGCTTCATCAACATCATGAATTAAAATGTGGTTTGCAGTTATGTGATAATTTTAACTGTATAAAGCCAATCTTTTAGAAACCTGAGGTGTTGAACCTTCAAACCTAACCTTAACTTAACACAACCTTCTTCCAATACACTTAACCCTAACCCTAACCTAACCTATTTGAATACAGACTCCTTTATTGATACTCATTTTCAAACTAGGACTTTTGTTTCTCATCACACTTCATACTTTCTCAATTCCATTGATTGCGGCATCACCATCACTTCTTTTGTTATGCCTTACTTTATTATCAAGACCTTAACCCTAGTAAAACCTAATTTTAAATCACACATTTACTAAATTCATACAATGTCCAACCCCAGCCCAACCCCATTTGGATCAGTTGGATTAAAGTTGATCCCAACCTATAGAGAAAACACATAGCACAATTTCCAGAAAAAAAAAAATTTGTCCTGCCCCTTTCCATTAACCAGTCAGAAAAGAATGTTAGCCTAGTGCTCAAACTATAAAGAATCACCTTACTTGAATTATACAAAACCAGCAAAGACATTTACCTTTCCTACTAGGACTTCATTGGCATTGGCTCCATAAACATCAGCTGTGTCAAAAAATGTGATTCCTTTACTAAAAGCATCCGTGATTATTGAAATACCAATCTCCTCAGAGACGGGAGCATTGTAGATTCCAGTTAGGCCCATACAGCCAAACCCCAACTTTGAGACCTATAAAAGAAAAATTAATTAGAAAAAAAAACATTTATTAAATACTTTCCACAGTGAGCAGGATAATTTCAAATCCCTCCCCCACAATACAAACGGAGCACAACAATCATTCCCCAAGAAATATTTGTATTAGAAAGTAAAATGCCCATGGTTGCAACTCTAAGGCCCCGTTCGTTTACCGGTAAATAAGTTTGGGAAAATTGATCAATGGATATCTTTTTCCCATTGACCAACTTTACAATGTTCTTTTTGCATTTACTAATGGGCCCTACAGTAAAATAAACTCCATTTACCTAGGTAAAACTTACCCATCTCTCAGGTAGGTAAGTAACTTTCCCACCTAGGGGGAATTTTATAAAGCATAATGGGACAACTTTGCCCATTTTTATATTAGCTTTCTATGGATAAAAATGTCATTTTGTTACTTACCTGGGAATCCTGGAAATCAAAATAACATGGGCAAGTGCACTTACCTAGGAAACATTTACCCTGGGTAAGTGCCCTTACCCAGGTAAGTTACAAAGATGCAAACGAACGAGGCCTAATTTAATTCTTCCATGTATTAAGTTTTCTCACACAAAACCTAGATTAGATTGGTTTTTCAATTTTCACCTTTAATTGTACCAATCCCCATGACCTCTATCATTTTAATCCTATTGTGTTTCCGCTTATGCCCCGTTCGCTTTTTGGTAAGTCACTTACCTAGGTAGGTAAGTGCATTTACCCATGTTCTTTTATTTCCCATGTAAATAAGACAATGACAATCTTAGCCATAAAAATTCCATTATTAAAAGGGGCATTTTTGTCTCATCCAAGTATTGGCAACTTTCCCCTAGATGGGAAAGTTAATTTACCCACCTAGGAGATGGGTAGCACTTACCCAGGTAAGTGATACCCAGGAAAATAAACTTTCACTGGTCCCCACATAAATCTGAAAAATGAACATGGGTTTCTTGGTCAATGGGAATCAAAATCCCATTGACCAACTTTCCCCCCTCTCAAAATCCAAAAAAAACACCCCTTAGTTATAAATGAGGAAAAAATGAAATTTCATAAATAGAAAAATTATTGCTGATAAGACAAAGACTATAAAAGAAAAGAGTAGCCACAATGATAAGCAAAGCCCTTCCTATCCCAGAATTTACAAATTATCTTTAGTCAAATTCATCTACCTAGGAATTCATTTTATCTGAGCTATCGTATTAGCCAAAATCTCATTTAAAAGGTGAGCTAGGCCCTAGAGTTATGCTTCCCACTGTTTTGACACAATCTTACTGCATTAACCATGTTTCTGCCAATTATCAATGAAGATAATCAAGATTGTCTAGCAACCTGAACCCCATTAGGACCCTCGCTTCTGCTTCTATCAAGTTCCCCATGGATCCAGTAGAAGCCAAAAAGTTTGACCATTCAGCTTAAGGAAGAACCTACCAACCATAGCAGGTGCTTAGTTCCCCTTAGAACTGCCATCAAATTGAAGTTTCAGCACCCCATTCAGTGGAAATGAGTAAATGCTCATAGGATCTCAAGAAAAAAGAACTTACCAACCCTAGATGGCACTCAGTTCCCCTTAGAACTGCCATCAACTGAAGTTTCATCACCCCATTCAGTGGGAAAAATAGCTGCTCATAGGATCTCAAGGAAAACAATGGAGGATCTAGATAAGTTTCTTCTTAGACCAGCAGCTGAGATGCCTTTAATTCCTCTGGAGTCCACCCATAAGCTAAGGAACAAGAGCACCCATACTTTCACAGGCTAAGAGTAGGCCTGGACATTATAAAAAATACACCTATTTTATTCTCCTCGCACCTCCAAATGAATGGATCTATTCATTGTTTAGAAGTATTTGAAATGAATAAAGTGATTTACTCAATCTAGACCGTTATGGTTCAATCATCAAATCTAATACTTTAATGATTCATACAAAATTTGACTAATTCATAGCATGAAATTTGGCCATATAGCTTCTATCACCCCTTAATTCTTGCATGTAAGAGCTTTTCTTTCCGTTTCTGTTTTTTACCTTTCTGCCCAAATAATTGTTTTTCACTTACAGCACAGCACATGGAAGAGTTGTCTAAGTTATCAAATCCCTTACTCTAAGAGGCACAACCCAACAATAGCTATAGCCCAGTTAAACAGTTTGTGCCTCAAAATCCAAAATTTAGTGCCCAATAGGGAGGGCTTTCACGTAGCAGCTTCTGGCTTTACAAGGTGAGCTCCACTCAGACAGACCATAAGCAATGTTTGGCCAGAAACACGGAGAGACAAAAAATAGTATCTTACAGCCGAAAATATGGCTTTCGACTTAAGCTTCTTTTAGTGGCTTCTCTAAAGCAGCTCAGAGAAAACAGCTTAATCAAAGCTTCAGTGCTCCCAAACGGGCCATTAGACCCTTCGGTTATCAAATGGCATGTAGAAAACACATACTTACACCCTGATCAAACCTCACTTTAGTGGGAGAAAGAGAACAAGAAAAACCAAGAATCTTTATAGACTTGAAAGTGTCACCATATTCAAATTTCAAGATGTTTCCGCTCTTCAGGTAATATTTGGAGGAAGTCATTGCTTATAAAACAAAAGCTCAGTTAACTTTACAATGGACAGAAAAAGATAAATGTTTCTATAAAATTTCAAGACAACAGAAACATACAAGTGAATTTCAAGGATGTCATTAATCCATAAATGATTATACAAGAATTCCAATGAAACTCAGGAAAATTGTCTAAAAGTCATACACACCATGGAGGCATCTTTAAAAATCTGCAAAGGAAACATTCTGCAATGCCAATAAAGTCAGAAATCAGGTTGGCTTAAAAAAACTGCAGAGACAGCTGCCTCATCCAAGATGGCAAAATATTGCGCTTCATCACCAATTTTTCAACTTTACATGCTTAAAATGACTCAGCCATAGTTTCTCACTTAAATAGGTAAGGTTTCATAAAGATTGAAATTTGTCTCGCACCTAGAAAATGGTATTTCTTCATTTAGCCCCATTGGAACTTCCGTAAGGGAAACATGTAACTCATGAAATAGCTCTATAGCCTAAAGATAATTGAATGCCATCAATCTCAAAGTCCAATGCATTGATGAATTACAGGATTTACCAGCATTGGTGATTTACAGAGCTGATAACATAACAATAAGAATAATCCAACTGGCATTTATTTCTTCTCTATTAATAATTGAAAAAAAAAAAGAAAACATTTCAAGTTTAACCAAATCAGTCGGAGGATAAATAAACAGTGAGAGCACATTGCCCTCTCTATCAAACTACACCCTCTGCAGAAAATGAATATGACAAAAAAGAAGAAACTTAATTTTTCTTGGAGATTCTCAAATGGGTAATCGAGGAATTAAATAGGGCTTTACCTCAAGTCCTAGATTTCCCAGTTTCACTCTGGGAATTTCGACCTTGTGTTCTCCCGCCATCTTTCTGATCTTAATCTATCTGCGACTCGGAGCTGAAGGTGAGTTGGGTGAATTCGGCCGATCACGTAAAAGAAATAGCTGAACAGAGTGAACAAGCGGGAGAGTGGAGACTGCTAAAACAGCGAAGCGAAAAAGAAAAACGCGACAGAGATTTTTTAGGTAGTTGTCCATTTTCATTTTTCCACGTGGCACCACCAACCACCTACCTCATTTAGTTGACTTTCGATCACTGCTATTATAAAAGAGAATACGGTCCGATTCACGGTGGATGTTGAAGCCACTTCATCGATCTACAAAAAAAATCCGAAAACAAGAGGCGTGGTCTTATCATCCACCGTGAATCGGGCCGTTTTCTACCTAACCAGTAAGATAGTAACCAACCTCCTTTCTTGGAAGTCTGGAAGCTGATAGAAAAAGCAACCCAATCCGCAATCACCTACCCATTGCAGTCTTATTTTTTACGCTAGGTATATAATATAGGGAAAAATTCGATTTTATTACCCTGAAATTTTGGGGTAGTTTGAAGTTTGTACCCGAATTTTAAAATGTATCAATACAGTATCTAAATTTTAAAAAAGTGTTAAGTTGATCCCTGTAAAAATTATCATTCAAAAGAAGACACTATTGTTGATCCCTATCAAAATTATCATTCAAAAGAAGACATTATTCATTGTCTTCTACCTTAAGAAACCGGTTGAGGTGTTTGAGATTCTAGACTAGTTATTTCTAAACTAAATCAGTTGGAGTAATTGTCTTCTACCTTTAGATCTGAAACACATTCTTATCTAGTTATTTCTTTGCTTTCAGTTA
This sequence comes from Nelumbo nucifera, assembly GCF_000365185.1. Next base: position 238,074 of record NW_010729209.1, read on the forward strand.
TTGTTTCCCTCTATTATTTCATGTTTTTTTCTCTCTTTTTCTTTGAAAATAACTTGTTCAGTCTCAAGGTAGAAGATAATGATCAGTGTCTTCTTCTGAAGGGTAGTTATGACATTTTCAATAGATAATTGATGACCGGTTAACGATAGGGACCAATTTGACACATTTTGAAAGTTTAGGTACTGCAATGACACATTTGAAAGTTCATATACCAACTTGACACTACCCCCAAAGTTCAGGATATTAAAATGGAGTTTTCTCTACCTTGCATTCTTTATTTTAATGACTTATTTCCTTTTGCTCCTATGAACACTGAGTTTTTTATAGCAAAAAAGAGAAAATTCCTTAAAATAAGGAATGCCAAATGCAGCCTTAATATTGATTACCGTAGAATTGCCAATGGATAGTCAGTTTTGGTTCTATGATTTACTGTTTGTGTCTTCATTAATAATTTGATTGAGACCGATCTTTATTGTTTAGAATCCGTTAAGATTCAAACTAATTATGTAATTAATGATATATAAAAAGTCTCGTGATTTTCTTATAAATTTTGTTATATTTTATGTCTAAAAGTAAATTTGATAAGCACACTCTCTCTCTCTATATATCTATCTATCTATCTATATATCCACGTTATCATGCCTCTCCTTGCTCCAAACCTATTGGATCATAATTTGATCTGAGATCTGATCCTATTTAGTCGAATTTGGATCACCCCTGGTTGGATCTTCATATTAGATCTTATGATCCAATAAGAAATTGGATCGGATTCGGATCAACTCCCTATTCGATCCAAGAAGATGCGATCCAATATGTTATATATTTATAAATATAAATATATAATACATATATATCTTAATTATTTATTTATAAATATATTATTTATATTGTATTTTTATAAATTTGTTATATTATTTATTTTTTTATAAAAAACATGTATGTATGATGAAAATAATTAAAAAATACTTTTAATAATTTATTAATTCTTAAAGAAAACAAGTCGGATCAAATCAGATATGAAGATTCGATAGGATTCAAATTTAGGTCGAGTCCTATCAGATCCAATCATATCTTTGAATCAGATCGGATCCGACATGAACAGTGTCGGATCGGATTCGAATACACCCTGATTTGAGTTCGTTCCAATAAGTTTGCATCCATATCCAAACCCCCTTTCTAATTTCCTTTTTTTTGAATTTTATATTTTTTAATTCCATATAATTTCCCATTAAACCTATAAGAAAATAACATAGGCTTAACTATTTATAACAACCACAAAAGAAAGAGGGATTTGCTTTTCTAAAGTTTAGCCAAGTGGCTTCACTTCCCCCACTTTCTCCCAAATTGTCTCTAATTCTTATTTATCTCTAATTCTTAAATTCTCTCCTAAACTATCTCTAATTTCTATTCACTTTTTATCCACATCTATCTAAATAAAGTTTCAATTAAAAAATTTCACAATTATTTAAATATTATAACAAAATTATATACTAACTTTAAAATATTTATTCAAAATATAAAATAAATTATAATAGTTTTGATAATATTCTTATTATTAATAATTCTATATTTTTACAAATTTCATCATGAAATTATGTAGTAACAATATAAATCATAATTTTACAAATTATTCAATTTAAATGTTAATCAAATAACAAAAATTTAATATTAAAAAATACAAAGATATTTAAATATTTCAATAAATAAATATCTTAAGTAAAAAATTAAAAATAGCTAAATAATTATATAACAAAATCTTAAAAGTAGAAAAATAATTATAATAGATTTCATAATATTTGTATTAATAATAATTTAATATTTTACAAAATTAAAAATTTCAATAAATAATTAATATTTTAAAATTTAAATAACAATTATTTAAATAACTAAATAATATTTTAAATAACTAATTTCACCTATATCAATTAATAATTATAGAAAATAACTTTCAAAAAAATAAAATTTATTAGTAATAGTTTTACAATAAAAGTGTATATTCAATATATATTTATATATACACTAAATTAATATTTATTTTATATTCAGTGATTATATATTATTTTTTGATAAATATGTTTTCAATAATTATTTATAAATCTTTTTTTTTGTTTAACAAAAATTTTTCAATAATTATTGGAGATTAAAAAAATATTATTTAGCTTTTGAAATTTAATTTATCATATTTATTGTAATTTTATAAATTTATTTTTAGTAATTATGCATTTTTATAATTTATTTTTTAATATTTATTAGAGATTAAACTATTATTTGAGATTACACTATTTATTGACTAATTTAATATATTTTTTAGTATTTATTGCATTTTAATTATTCGTATATTTTCAATAGTTGTGAATTTTTGCTATAAATTTTCAATAATTATTGGAGATTAAACCATTTTTATTTATTTGAGATTAGACTATTAATTTAGCTAAAATTATGAGTGTTCACGGGTTGGTTCGGTTCGGTTGTAGGCTGTTTGGCCAACCAAATTAATCTGGTAAGGTTGGAAAGTTGGTCACTCAAAATCAACTAGCCGTTAGTGAAAACCGGTTAACTCGGGTTGTATCATTTTGGGTCAATTTTCGGTTTGGTCGGTTGGTTCAAAAGATTTAAATTTAAAAAATTACAGTGGAATTATTAAAAAATAAAAAATTAAATTTATGATATAAAATATTTTAAACTAAGAAATATTGGAATTTTTCCACTTTCATATATTAAAAGATATATATTAAAAATATAATATATATATATATATATATATGGTCAGGTCGTTCAATTTTGGTCAATTTACAAATGGCCAAAGTGGAATTGATCCAACCTCGTTGGGTTGGGGAATTGTTGAACCAAAGCTAATTGGAAATACTAGAAAATCGATCAACTCAAGTCGAGTTGGTTGGGTTGGTTAGTTTCATCAGTTTGATGAACAACACTAGCTGAAATTAATTATTGTTATTTTTGTATTGTATAAATATTATTAAAAGTAGTATATAAAAGATAAGATAAAATCTATGATGTGGGAAAGATATGGTATCAGAAGAGTTTTGACCAATCAAAATCCACTCATGAATTTTGGTAAATAACACTTGATTGGCTACCATATTAGTTGATTGATCAAAAAATTTTCAGATACCATATCTTTATCATATTATAGTCAAACCCAAAATATAAATAATTATTAATTATTTAAAAAGTTAAAAATATAAAACAATTGTATACTCTTATGTGTTTCTATTGTTTAGCTTTCGCTTAACAAATCCTGTGCACTGCACGGGTCCCCACTAGTATCTCTCTCTCTCTCTCTCTCTCTCTATATATATATATATATGGTCCACCTCACCATGCCTCTCCTTGCTCAATTACCTCCACCATGCATTCTCCTTGACTATCTCTTCTCTCCCCTTCCCACCACTCCTATTAACCAAACTCATCACCCTCTATCTTCATTTCCTAATTAGCTCAATATATTTTACCTAAAACTCTCTCTCTCTCTCTCACTCTCTCTCTCTATACAACGCATGTTTCACACTCTCTCTACCCAAATAACTACTCTCCTTTATTATCTCAACTCATATCTTTCTCTCTCTCTTCATTCCTATCCTATTGAGACATCTCCTTGATAAAAACATTACTAAAATCTCTCTCCTTAATAAAAACATTACTAAAATCTCTCTCCTTAATAAAATCATTACTAAAATCTCTATTTATCCCCACTCTCCTAAACCTCTCCACACTCCTAATTTATTGTTCTTAAGACGAGTCCGGATTTCCTACGCATCCTGACTTGCACATTTTCCTACACATCCTATCATAGTGTGCCAGGTCAGCCTCATACTATTAAATTCTTACACATGCGAACTGATTAACGGATGTTGGGAGAACTTCCATTTCTTTGCTTTTTATTTTTTTAAATATTAAAAACATTAAAACAGAAAAAAAAGAAAAAACCTTTTCTCCTTCACTAATGGTTATACTAATGGTTATGAGGATGATTTCTCTAATCTCTCTTTCTACAATGGAGGAGAAACAATGTAAAACCTGTTTCTAATATGCAACAAAAGGCAAACAATAAAATTTGTTGTTTATTTACATCATTACATGTTTCCTTTCTTCATTTACCTCTACAACAGGAGAAGTAATGAGATCACAGATGCATTTTTGTGCAAAATACTTTGAAGGGTGTCTCCACTGGTGGAAACAAAATCTAGCCTGAACTTTCTAAGCAACCACAACAGAGAGAGCCTCTCATCATGTGGTTTAACTTTATGCTTGGTTTGGATTTGGTCAGGGCTTCTATATTTGGGCAAGACTCTCTCTCTCTCTCTCTCCCTCCCTCCCTCACTCACTCACTCACTCACTCACTCACTCACTATTCGATCCATTTAACTAAAGTGATGTGGTTTATTGGATCGTATGATTTTGTTTTCACTAATCCAACCCAGTTATGACCCATTTACATTAAATGGTATATTACCCATTGTTTATAATTAATAATTTTATTTTATTATAACTCATACTAAAATAAATTAATTATTTTTGTGAATAATTAAAAATTCCCAAATAACATTACTATTTTTAATAATTAATAATTTTCATTTTAGTAATATTTTTTGGATTAGTTACTAATATTGTCCGCAATTTACTAATAGTTTACCAAAAGTAATTAATTCTTTTCAGAATTAATTGAAAAATACCAAAATTCACTTAAAATTTATTATTTATATCCATGATTTATTAAAAATTTCCAAAATTTAATACCAAAATATATTACTATTTTTAGAAACTAATATTAATAATATATTATTAAATTCATGGTTAATTAATTAGTGATATATTACCAACAAATTAATTAATCATTTATTAATATTAAAACTTAAAAATCAATAATTGTTTTATGAATAATTAAATTGATTATGAAATTAACCATTATTACTATTAATAATAGTAATATTTTTTATAAATTCAGAATTATAAAATTTATTAATTCATAATTAAGAATTATTAACTATAATTATAAATTTATGGGAAAATTCCTAATAAGTGCCATGAACTTTAGGGGTTGTGCCAAGTCAGTCCCTGAACTTCAAAATGTGTCTATGCAGTAACTTGAACTTTCAGAATGTGTCTAATAGGTCCCTGCTATTAATAGTCCATCAGTTATTTGTATCTTGTGATAACATGTGCCACTTGAAAAATTTAAAATATCAAAACTAATCTTGAAGGAAGACATTGTTCATTGTCTTCTACCTTGAGACCAAAGAGCTATGCCATTGCTACGGTGGTGCTAAGAACTAATTTGAACGAACCAATGATGGTGCCAAAAACTACCCAAGTTCTGGCAACGGCTAAAACCACAACTGCTATGGTTTCTTGTATATTCTTTATTTTTTTTTTAATTTTATGTAGCTGATGAAAATTTCCTGTATAATCTAAAATCCATCTTGGATTGTTGCTGCAACCTTCCTATCTAAGCTAGGATGCAAGGTGGAATGACAACATAGTTTACTGGAATCAAGATTTAAATGGAAGGAGTTTTGTTTAAATTGGTTTATGTTGGAGTGGCAGATAAAGAAAATTAGATGACAAATGATGGGTAGTTCTAACATTTCCAAAATTAACTAATGGACTATTAATGGCAAGGACCTATTAAACACATTCTGAAAGTTCAAGTACTGCATAGATACGTTTTGAAGTTCAGGGACTGACTTGACACGACCCCTAAAGTTTAGGGTGCTAATAAGGAATTTTCCCTAAATTTTATTAATATTTTTAACTATTAATTACAAAATTAAAAAAAAAAATTATTAACTATTTTTGGGAATAATTAAAAAATACCATAAAATATTAATATTCTTAATAATTAATATTACTATTAGTAACTATAAATTAAAATTAGTGCTATTAATTACTAACGAGACCTTATGATGCATGAGTTTTGTTAAAATAATTTGAGGCAAAAGGAGCTAGGGGTGTACCTTGGGCTGGGTGGGCCTAACTCAAGCCCGATCCAGTTCAACTCAAGTTTCTACACAAGTTGGGCTTGAGTTTTCGAACTTCAAGCTGGGTTTAGGCCAAAAAACTTAAGCTAACCTAAACTCAGGTTGGGTTTGGGTTAAGGCCTTGGGTAGTTTAAGTTCGACCTAACCCAATTGGAGCCTGTTCCAACATTTTATGATTTATACCTGGAAATTAGGCTATAAAGCTCAAGACACCCAAGCCCAACTCTAGCTCAAGATGTTAGGTTAAGCTTAGGTTGGGCCTAAGTTGGTAAATTCAGGCCTGGGTTAGTAAATTAATTATCAATAATTATTGTCATTCTATTTTTGTTATATTTTAGAAAATTATCAGTTATTATTGAAAATTACTAGTAATTTTTCTCTTACCAACCTAGGCCTAACCCAAGCTTTAATCCAACATCTTGAGATGGGCTTGGGATTGGACATGTCGAGATTTGTTGGGCGGGCTTAAATTGGTTGAATTGGGCTCGAGCTACCCAAGGCCTCAACCTAAGTCCAACCTAAGTTCTTTTGGCTTAAGCCCAACTTGAAGTTGAAAACTCAAGCCCAACCTATGCAAAATCTTTGGCTGAGTTGGGTTGGGCTCGAGATAGGCCTACTCAAGCTACACCCCTATCTCCTTTTGCCTCAAGTTCTTTTAATAAAGTTCGTGCATCGTATGGGTCCCCACTAGTAAAATAATATAAAGATAGTTTGGGGTTTTTTAAATGGTTTAATGTAATATTCCATGAAATTAATTGACAAAATGCCAACAACAGGGCAAAGTTTTGGAATCTAGAAGTTCATGGAATTCTTTGCCACAAAACAAAGTTTTGGGGCTAAGTGCCATTGTCCCTTGGGCTTAGTTTGGGAAGAATATAAATACACACATATACAAGGTTTAGAAATAAAGCAAGGTCTTTCACTTTACATATTTGTATTTACACAAGCTAACTCCTTGCAGTTGGGATAAGGAATGGATGATGATGATGATGATGATGATATTTTTTATTTACTGAAGGGATGAAAGATCCATCATATGGATGGCCGAACCCTGCAAGAAGGTTGGGCAAAATTTCAAAAATTTCTCTCCCATGTGGGAATCACATTCCCTATTTTAGAAAATTGCATTTTCAATGATCAATCTTGAACCCAACCAGAACAGATCTAAAACCAAAAGGGAGTGGAGGGATATACCTGATATGAAGTAGTAATAACCTCCAATGAAGGTGTTCACGCCCAAGAAAAGATCCAAAGACTACTTCTACTGAAGATGACACGGTGCAAGATGAAGCAGAATCAGTAGGATGGTTCTTCAGTACCTTTTCTGCCAAAAGGTAATATCAAGAACTCTTCTTGATCGTTCCCACAGATGGAGATCGAACTGGTATGGCAGCAAGAGCAGGAGAGAAGGAGACAGTGCAGTCAAACTGTGTTGTTTCTCTTTGGAAATCAGTAGTCACTTAGATGATTTTTGTTGTGTACTGATGGTTCACCACGCTCTCCTATTTATAGCCTTAAAGAGAGGTTCTCCTAATCCCATTAGGAGTTTCCTAATCCAAATCTTGTATTTGGATCTAGACTCTCTTTAAGAGATAAGGATAATCCCTTATCTTATCTGCAGATAAAGATTAGCCCTCCTAATCTAATTAGGAGTTTCCTGATCCAAATCTTTATTTGGATATGGACTCTCTGAGTGGATAGGGATAATCCCTTATCCTATCTATTGATCTAAATCCCAAAACCGCCCCTTTTTAATTAATTTCATTAAGCCAGTTTGAGTTGAGCTTTAGGCCCATTAAGTCTATCTGCTCACTTACCCTCCAAACTGCTACCCAGTTGGATATCCTTGTATGGCGTGGGACCCAAACATTGATCTACACATCAGCCACACGGGTTCAGCCCAGCCTCTGTTACAAGGCCTGGCCGAATTCACTGTAGAAGACAGTGAACCCTTGAATCCATCACCATGGTCTCTTAATGGGCCCAACATTTACACTAAATGGTCATTGGGTCAAGCCACCTTATAAAATCCCAAGGACTATGGGCAGATGCAAGATTAGCTCATCAGGTATTACCCTCAATGGTCTTACACTTAACCTCTTAGCCCATAATGATCAAACATTGCCCGACAAGAGAGGACCTCTCCCTCGGCTGCAAGGAACAGTGCTGCACTCTCTACTCACATGGATCCCGGGAATTAAAACCTTTTGCAAACATTTTGAAACCATAATATATATGTATATTGAAGGGATGAGAGATCCATCATATGGATGGCCGAACCGTATAGGTAGGTTGGGCGAAATTTCAAAAAATTTCGCTCTCTCCCATGTGGGAATCACATTCCCTATTTTAGAAAACTGTATTTTCAAGGATCAATCTTGAACCCAAACCGAACCAGATCTGAAACCAAAAGGTAGGAGAGGGATATACCTGATACAGAGTAGTAGTAACCCTCTACGAAGGTGTTCACACACACAAGGAGATTACCAAAGATTGCTCCCATTGAAGATGACACAGCGTAGGGTGGAGCAGAATCAGTAGGATGACTCTTCAGCAAAAACCTGACTCTTCACCAAGAATCTGATGGAGGGCGAGTGAGCACGACTTCTTATTATATTTCCTCCAAAAGATAATGTCAAGAACCCCTTCTTGATCGCTCCTACAGGTGGAGAACGAACTGGTGATGGCGATAATAGCAAGAGAAGGCAAGAGCAGAAGATGGCGTCAGTCTAATTGTATGATGTCTTCTCTCTTGAATCAGTAAACTAAAGGATGAACTGGAGATTCACCCTTCTCCTCTATTTATAGCCTTAAAGAGAGGTTCTCCTAATTCCATTAGGAGTTTCCTAATCCAAATCTTGTATTTGGATATGGACTCTTTTTAAGAAATAAGGATAATCCCTTATCTTATCTGCAGATAAAGATCAGCCCTCATAATCTAATTAGGAGTTTCCTTATCCAAATCTCTATTTGGATCTGGATTCTCTGAGTGGATAGTGACAATCCCTTATCCTATCTACTGATCTAAATCCTAGAACCGCCCCTCTTTATTTAATCTAATTAAGCCAGCTCGAATTGGGCTTTAGGCTCATTAAGTCTATATGCTCACTTATCCTCCAAACTACTGCCCAGTTAGATGTCCTTGTATGGCGTGGGACCCACACATTGATCTACATATCAGCTACATGGGTTCAGCCCAGCCTCTGTTACAAGGCCTGGCCGAATTCACTGTAGGAGACAATGAACCTCTGAGCCCATCACCGTGGGCTCTTAATGGGCCCAACATTTACACTAAATGGTCCCTGGGTCAAGCCACCTTATAAAAACCCAAGGACTGTGGGCAGATGCAAGATTAGCCCATCAGGTATTACCCTCAATGGTCTTACACTCAACCTCTCAACCCATAATGATCAAACACTGCCGATAAGAGATGACCTCTCCCTCGGCTGCAAGGAGCGGTGCTGCACTCTCTACTCACACGGATCCCGGGAATTAAAACCTTTTGCAAACATTTTGAAACCATAATATATACATGTATATCTCTATATAAATATATTTTGCAAAACAAATTTCAATGGTTGAAATAGGCTGCTGGCAGCTTTGGTTTGCATCTGAGAGAGTGCATCTCCAATCATTCACTTTGTCTGACAAAGGGGCTAATCCTATCAGTATTATCATCCACTCAAATGAATTCTTGGACTGTCCCAACATACCCAGGTTTTGACCCCCTCTAAGGATCTCACTGATTGGCATATCAAAGACAGCCCAATTTGACACCTAGTGCAGTATCATAATCGAGTCTAGGGGTTAGGTGTAACATTCTAGTTTTGCCCATCTATCT
>NW_010729209.1:261671-283643 GCF_000365185.1 Nelumbo nucifera
CTTGGTGGGCTCGACATTCGTGCTGCTCACCTCTGCGCTGTCCGGAATGGTTTGCGCAGGGAGTAGCCCGGTCTGCTGGTAATGGCTATGGACAGAGGGGTCTTGATTGGAGTCCGCTGCCAGGATCTCGAACCGGTTTTCAAGGATTGGGGTTCCGAACTTCGACTGTCGAGGTGATGTAGACTTGCCGAGCTGGGGTCCTCTCGACCTGTCCGCGTGCGGCGAGATCAGGGTAGCTGGTCTCTCCCGTCTGTCGCGAGGGGAGGCCTGATTTTTTGGGTGATTTTGGGGGGCCTCTCCTTGGCCGGAGGGGTGCTCGTTCTGGCGGTGAGACTTGGCTTGCTGCGAGGCGGGGCACTGAGGTGGGAGCTGAGGCTGGAGCAGCTGGGGGAACTGCTACTGATACTGATACTGGGAGACCTGGTGCAGTACGTGTTGTTGATAGAGCTGCAGTTGTTGGAACTGTTGCATTTGAGCCTGCATGGTCTTCATGCACTGCATCAAGTCCTCCAACTGGTTTGGGCTGGCCGCTGGGGGCACGACCGAAGGTTCGGTGAACGTCATTCTGACTGTAGCAGGGAGTGGGGCGATGACAGGTGCCATTGTGAGGGGCACATTCAAGCTGGGGATTCTGTCCGCCGAGAGGGGGACGGCGAACTGTTCGATACAGACAGTAGGAAGCTGGGGTCGTTCCCTGGAGTTATCCATTTCCGTGCTTCGTTCGACGTTGCTAGAGGAAGCCATGAGTGTTGGATTGTTTTGAGGAGGGAAAGAACTGAAAGAGTTTAGAGAGAAAGGTTTTTTGAAGTGTTTCCCACAGACGACACCAAATGATGTAGCACGGTCCGGTCACTCCTAGCTGGCGCTCACGTGGCTCCTGAGAGGTACCTGAGATGAGAGGAAAAAGGAAGAACTCCCGAGGGGTTTCCCGATGGGAACGCTCCGATGCTTAAGTTAGTACTGTGTGCAAGAAGCGAAACGAGAACGAAGGTTAAGAGTGAGGATAGTGCGTTATCACTATGTTTAGGAGGTCGAAGATTTTGGAAGAAGTTTCCCTTCTGTCCTGAGGGCTTTTATAGGGACACTCACATTAGGTCGGGCANTAGGGACACTCACATTAGGTCGGGCATAACCGCCACTGGGCTCCTGCCACAGCCGTTACCTGCCAGGGCTGCGCAGGTGGCCGTTGTGGTGTACGCTTCGCCCGGGTGAGTGACACGTTTCCAAAGTGACGGGCACGCCTTTGCCTGTTGAGAGACGTGGATGTAGACTGTCGGAAGGACTGGGACTGTGCCGTCAGTAGAGGATATGGCGTAGTCTGACCGGTACGGTCAGTCAGTCGGAAGCTTCCTGGAGGGTGGTAGCGCGGCTCATTCGCAAGCTATCTCGTAGCGAGCTTGGGATACTCCAGGATTACCTTAGTGGAATTGGTCATCGGAATGGCTTCTGTTAGGGAGCTCGGGTGAGCTAATAACTTTAGCTCGCGAGCTACAGTTGCCTCGGGGTATCTCTTCCAAGATAGCACGGGGAACCCAGAGTTCGCTTTGCGGCGGACTCCTCCCCTCGTGAGCTGTAACATAGCGGACTGCTTCGTGGGCCCATCACTTGGTCGCTCTGGGCTTCAGTGCTAGGCTGTCGCTCATGCTAAGTCGGTGCCTACGTGTCACCATTTCATAGGTTGGGTCAAATCATCCCTCATCACATGGCAATGGGCTCATCCTTTTTTATTAGTTCCTTGGTCCTCTGCAACATATTGCTGAGTTCCTGGATGCTAATATTTAGTTTATTCATGTTGTAGTTCATGATGAATTGATTGATGGAAGGAGGCAAAGAATTTAGGATGGCATCAACCTTGGTGACATGATCAAGCCCGGATCCAAGAGCTTCACGTTCATTGATGTCTCCCATCTTCTTAAGACAATGGTCATGGACTTGCTGGTTCATGGACATCTGCGTGGTCGTGAACTGTTTCAAGACCTTCTGACGAGTATAACGATTCTGCTCCTCATACATCGTCCTCAAACTATCCAAGATACCCTTGTGCGGATTATCTAAGGTGGCTATGATGTAGCAGTGGGCAAGGGAATTTTTCTCTTCCCATTCTTGATAGTCCCTCCTATGGGCCTCAGAAGCCCTATCACCCGGACGTTCCGGGGCAGGGTTTTTAGCTACCTTTTCCAATTTCTCGGACGTTAGGACCAGCATAAGGTTACGGTACCAGTCAGCATAATTTGGGTCCTTAAGTTTGTTGTCATCCAACAATTTAGCGAATTGTCTATTTGCCATTCCTGAGAAAGGGCAAAGCAAATATTAGTCAACAACCTTATTTGATTCATGTTTTCTACATAGATATGACTTTTAATCTATGTTCCATTTCCATTTATTCATCGCTGAGATTTCCCTTCAATCTCAGTGACGGAGACTGCGAATTATGTCTCTGGAAATCTGGAAAATCACATAGGGTGCATGGAGCCAACTGTTTTAGCTGCATAACCCCACCACCTTTCTATGAAGGATCATATCCACTCATCTTATAAGCTTTCCCTTTGGCCTCTGTCAGACAAGGTTCATTGCCATTTTAGGTTAAACCTTTTTGTCCAGTGAGTGCTCACCCATCATATTCGTGAATGCCAAGGTACCGTGAGAGAGTCTTCCATTTTAGGATATGCCCCTCCCACATCGGTTTATGATGCCCCTATCATCTTATGAAACAATCCAACAGATCCAACCGCAAATGGATAACCCAATTTTATGGTGCGTTTCTTCATTACTGAAGGACCCATCTTATGCTAATGATGGAAGGCCTTTAGGGAATTCATCATATGAATCTCCCTATCATATGCACTCATATTTCAGTGGAGGGAATGAAATATTATGCCCTAGTTTAATTTAGGTCAAACCAAAGTGGCTCCCATTGACTTTCATAAAGTTAGATTTTGATGGGCCCTAAACGGTTAGGGTTCCGCACGGTTCCTCTTGGGGAGGAAGCTGGTGTGGGGCCCACCACAAAGGGAGATCATCCAATGATCTTAAGGACACCATGAGAATGATGTGCATTCAACCATGATGTGTGCTAGAGCTACTACCATATTAGCATGGGCCAAGTACTTATGGCCCATGAACATTGCACATCACATATCCATACATCACATGCAGCAAAAACCATAATTGATCCAATCAATTAAATAATTGTAAAATCCATGATTAAAGCCCATAAAAATTCATAATATTACTGATTAATATTATCTAGGTATATGGGCTAAATTGCAAAGAGCAGTTTGGCCTATATAGCTTTTATGCTGAAATGGGTAAAGCAATTTTAACATATTAAAACTGGGTTTTACAGGTGTGGGCTGAATTGCATCTTGCAATTAACCATCAACTCCTAGATCCATGAGTGAAAAATTAGGGCTGAGAATAGCCCCCATCGAACCACAGATTCAATCCAACCAATTTGGTCCAATCTGGTTCGAATGGGTCTAGGGTTTGATTTTTAATTCAAGATTTAATTCAAGAATAAGATCTGAAATTAAATTACTGATACAAGACATTCAAGAATCAGTAGGAGGGCTGTTCATAGGACTGCTACCATGCAAAGCAAAAGTTAGATCGCAACATGTAGTTTCCAAAACTGCAAATCATAGATAGTCGAACCTTAATCTGCGAAAATCTCCTCCTTGCGCTTTCTGCTTCAACTTTGAATGGAGTAAAATAGAAACCTAATTTCTATTAATATTAGATCAAAATTGAATTCCTACTTTCCGTCTAAAATTAAAAATAATTAATTACAGACCAAGAATGAAAAAGAACAGCAGATGCATAGATTTCTTAAGCCATTAAAGATTTCGATCTCCACCGTACGAACAACCCAACAATCAAGAAAAATATGCAGAACAGTTCTAAATATAATTTAGATATATAAATATTTAATTTCAGATCAATCGCCCAAAATCAGTGAACAAATTTCCCAGAAAACACTAATCTGCGCAAATCGGGTAGAATGCCTTCTGCCCATTTGCGTAGTTTCATATCTGGTTAATTTTGGTTCAATATTGGAACCTGGCTCTGATACCACTGAAGGGATGAGAGATCCATCATATGGATGGCTGAACCCTGCAGGAAGGTTGGGTGAAATTTCAAAAATTTCTCTTTCTTCCATGTGGGAATCACATTCCCTATTTTATAAAACTGCTTTTCAAGGATCAATCTTGATCCCAAACCAGACCAGATCTGAAACCAAAAGGGAGTGGAGGGATATACCTGATACGAAGTGGTAATAACCTCCAATGAAGGTGTTCACGCACAAGGAAAGAGCCAAAGACTGCTTCCACCGAAGATGACACGGTGCAGGATGAAGCATAATCAACAGGATGGTTGTTCAACAAGAACCAAATTCTTCAACAAGAATTTGATGGAGGGCTAGTGAGCACGACTTCAGATTACCTTTTCTACCAAAAGGTAATATCAAGAACTCTTCTTGATCGCTCCCACAGGTGGAGATCAAACTGGTATGGCGGCAAGAGCAGGAGAGAAGGAGACAGTGCAGTCAAACTCTTCTTGATCGCTCCCTCTTTATGTACCAATTATAAAAATATTTTATTTACATAAATATATATATAATACAATTCGAAATTCACATGGAATAAAAGAAATACAACACTACTCCTGGTTTGATCATGGCGTCAATTGTTACCCTGCATGATAGCATCACCAAAACCTCTTCCTTTGTCGATGATATCAATAGCCCATTTTCCTTCATCACTTGGATGGTGTTTGGTATCGATGTAGCTTTTTAGAGCAACGATGTCAATTCAGCATCATAGTTGTGTTTAATAAAAAAACCAAAAAAAGTTATTTGGTTGAGCCATTTTTCAGATAAACAACTTTCTTGAAAATCATGAGAGTTGTTTATAAAAAAAAAGCCAAATATGACATTTTTTATTTTCAAGACCGTTTTTTACTATTTGGTTTATATGGTGCTTAATGGCGTTAAGGTGTAAAAAATCATACAAAATGTTTAAAGCAGATTTTGTCTTATTTTCAAGACAAAATTTTACAAAATGTTCATTTTATAAATGCCATCTATACCAAACAACTGCTTATGCACTAACCTTGTCACATCCCTCTTGACTAGCGAGAACTACATGACCAGGTCATGAGCATGGCTCTTTCAGCCAAAAAATGAGCTGGGATTCATCGATGGCATAATCGCAAACCCATATTGTTAGCACCCAATTTTTGCTTGGTCCATTCACCCTACCTCTTTGTATCCACCTCTTATACCCCAAAACTTAAAAACACAACTAGATCAACTTGAGACTTGCTAAAACCTGAAATGCCCTCATTTGACACAATCTACAGGACAAATAACAACCTTGAGATCAACATCAACGTCCGATCAGACACCATCCCTGGACATGGAAAACTATAACTTAGTTACACATCAATTTTCATGACTAAACTCTAAAGATTCATTATTCATTACGCCAACTCCCTACCTAACGACCCCAATCTATTCGATATTCAAACTCCAACTTCTCAAAATCAAATCCAACATGCCTAAAACCTCAATATCACTAGGAAGTAATCAACTAGCGAATACCACCACAAATCTACGATGATTAACCGCAAAAACGAAAAGATCCCATTATGATGGCTCAGAATGATTAACAATATTGACCATATCTTTCTTAGATCAGAACCATCCACTTGACTCCTCACCCTAATCCTTGCTTACCTACCAAATTGTAGCTCAAAATTCACCTGTTTGACCCACCATCAAGCTTAGGTCATATTTCAGTAAATCTCATTAATTAAAGCCTACCATTCATCATCCCAACTTCACATGACCAATCAAACCTCACCACTATGTTGAGAGACCCAAAAAACCCCACCATGTCAAATTTCACTATCAAAGACCTCCATTTGACCATTAAAAAAGTAAGGTTCCATTTCGGGCCCTCTCATTGATTAAAAACCATAAGCTAATACATTGATCTGAACTAAATCAATCAATCTATACCTCTGATCAAAATCCATAATTTCCATTAGATTCATGACGTTCATAAGTTCCCACCCACCAAATTTCATCCCAAAATTTCCCTATTTAACCCTTTATCAAACAAAGGTTATATTTTAACAAATCTTGCTTGTCCGAACATGTCAGCCATAGATCTCAATTATCCTAAGCCCATTTGATCAATCAGACATCATAAGTATGTTCAGAGACCCAAAAAACCCTAACACATCAAATTTTACATCCTAATTCACCCATTTGACCGTTAAACTAGAAAGATACTATTTTGATGCACCATATTAAGTTGCCACATTATCTGTCCCAACCTGAAGCCTCAAAAGGGTGATGGATAATTTCAGACCCATTAGAACACCTAGACCAATGAATTTGAGACTAATAGGCTTAAAAAGCTCAAAATACCAAACAAACCCCACTTAAAGCTAAAAAAAAGAGAACCACATTTAAAAGTTGATCAAATTTACATTTTCTGCCACTGACAATCCCAAATACGAGACTGCTATGATAGGCATGCCCTAAGCTCCCATTGGATGCACAAAACCCATGAAAACTACCCATAAATCAAAGAAAATGTTTCACCAAATAGGAAAACTTGACTGTGCATCTTTTTCTTTGAAGAATCTTTGACTATTTATGTAAAAAAACTCTGTTTTATCCTAGGCATTGTGGCTGAGCGAATTCAGACCTGTCCTTCCTCCCTTTTTCTATAAATACTAATCGAATTCGAAACCATGTGGGGGGAAACCAGAGATTAAAAGAGAAAGGAAGGGAGATTGAAGAGAGAAAACCTGAAGGAGGTCCTTAGAGAGAGAAGAGAGTTTTCTCCTATCCCATATACTGCCTCTTGTTCATCCGAAATTCAGAGTTACTTTGAACCTTAGATTCCGAACTCATCTCCTCCATTTTCAAGTGGAAGTTGTTGCAACAAGAAGCATTCCCTAACTCAAGAACCCATTTGAACTTCATTTTATCTCATACTAGCTGTCGAAAAACTTTTGACAAGGTACATACGAAAGGTAAGTCATTTTTTAGTTTTTTTTTTTTTTTTTTTTGGGTTACTTGAGGTTCTGAAATGTTGGAGAACCATCGTTTTCAATTTCTTCTTAACTGAGAATAGAGGCAGAGAGGCGTGGATCTTAGGGAAATCAATACATAAGACCTGATAACATCACCTCAAAATCGGTCTTAGGAGAAATTGAAAGCATGTTCCTCCAGATTTAAAAAATTTCTGCAACCATTTTTATTTTTCTCCGAAAGAAATTGAGCCTAGACAACTCCCGTATTAGGCTGCTATAGCAGCTTGGATAGAGGGGTTCCTAATATATTCCCTTTCCCAATCCTTGGGATCCAAAATCTCTCGGTTGTGTCTTTTCCATAGAGGACAGAGTCACTATCAAAGACTTAAATCAAGCCTTTAAAACCTGAAAATGAGGACTCATTTCCTCTAAAAAAATGGATGGTGACTCCATCTTTTGAACCGATTATGAACTTCCCAGAGCTCACACATATCTTCTTAAACTATCTTTCCTACTTGTCAATGAGCCAATAACATGGTCCTCTCTTGGATTTTGAATGCCATTCACAAGGATCTAGCACCCAACATATTGTATGCAAACACAACGATGGTTGTTTAGAAGTACCTCAAGGAATGCTATTCCTTCGGTAATGTGCCACGTATTTATCACTTGCAGCGCTCTATTATGATGTTGTAGCAGAATAACCTATTGGTTGCCTCCTACCCTCAAGGGATATTGGGATGAGTTGCTCACTTATTCCCCACTTCCCTCTTGTTCACGTGCCGTAGCCACGGAGATCACCACTTAACACCAGAACCAACAACTCATATGCAATTTCTTGTGGATCTACATGAGACTTATTTGAGTGTCAAATTCCAGATCTTGATCTTAGATCCCTTGCCCACCATAGGAAAAGCATAGTCACTAGTGTAACTGGATGAAGCCCATTGTCTTATTCAAACACAAACTACCATCTCCCTCGACAAATGCAGCCTTGGTATCCAAGTTAGCTCCTACAACAAAAGTGGAACCCATTGGATCAACAAATGTTGGAGTTCACATCAACCCCCCACAACGTCCCACAAGACATCCTAGTCATATATTGGGAGCATCTCCCAATGATAAGTACAAAAAATAATGAGACATCATCAGGAGATGTTCCCATTATATGTTTGGGATGTGCTGTGGGATGTTGTGGGGCACCCCTTTGTGGGGGGTTGATGTGAATTCCAAATGGTGCTACAGGCAATAGAGCACCTAACTCCAACCACAAATGTTCATATTGCAATATCATCAACTCATCAACCATACAAGAGAAATTTGTTACAAATTGAATGTGTACCCTCCACATCTCATGACTGGGTGACAAACATAAGGGAAGCAGTGAACAGTGACAACCTAAGGAAGACTTACTAGAATCCTACCAAAATATCATCACTCCACCACCACTTACTATGGATCAGCACAACCAACTTATCAATATTTTTCATGAGGTAAAAAGTGGCTTGTCTATTGCAAATTTGGCAAGTATGGTTTCTCGCCACATAGCCTTCGTGTATGCATCCCATTGGGTGTAAATGGGTGTATAAACCGGTGTCTCCTTGCCATAGCTATAACTAAGGATTGGTTCGTATTTCAACTGGACATCAACAACACTTTCTTGCATGATGATTTAGATGAGAAGATCTATATGCAAATTCCTGGGAGCAGCGTGTCTTCCATCTTTGCAATTCAATTTATGGCCTTAAACAAGCTTTAAGTTCACTAATTTTGTTACTGCTTTAATCCATTATGGTTTCACTTAGTTCAAAGTTGATTGCACATTATTCACCAAATGCTCTGGCTCTTCCTTCACTATGGACTTCGTCTATGTGGAGGACATTGTAGTTGTTGGAAATGATCTAGCTCACATTACTAGCTTCAAATCCACCTTGCATTCATGGTTTCATCTCAAAGAATAGGGGCCATTGAAATTCTTTCTTCTTATGCCAATGAAAAACGTTTTATATTCTCTCTTAGATGCCTCTCTCATTGAATGCAAGTTTGCTTCCTTCCTTATGGAACAATGCAACCAATTAGACAAGGACCAAGGACCCTTCATGACCGAGCCCTCCATGTATCACCGCCTCACGGGTCATTCCAATACTTAATCATCACTAGGCCAGACAAAGTCTATATTGTCAGTCATCTTAGTCAATTTCTCAATGCACCTCGTAAAGCCCATTGGCAAGTAACCTTGCGCATCCTACACTATGTGAAAGCCACTACAGGCGCCACAACATCCTTCTCTATGCTCATAGACTCACATTTCACTCACCTTGAATACTTATAGCGAGAGTTATTTAGAGGTGTTAAGTGGGCCGTGCCAGGCCGGCATGGCATAGTTTGTGGGCGGCCTGTGCAAAGTGCGGGTTATGCCGTGCTAGCCTGCAGGCTATCACGGGTTGTGCCATCTTCCCCGATGAAAAATTTGAGGGTCGGCCCAGCATGACCCATGGCCCAGGCCCGTGGGCTAAGGCTTGGGCCAAGTTAGGTCGTGCATTGGACCAAAGCTATTTATTTAAAAAAAAAATTGACAAAAAACTTAAAATTTTAATTTTATATGAATTTTGTGTATAAAATTGCTTATATATACTATAGTTAAATAAATTAGTATAATAAAATTAAAAAAATATTTATTTTATTAATATATTATATACTATATATTATTATATAATATTATATAAAATGTATATAAATATATATAAAATATATATTATATATATTGGCCGTGCCGGCCCATGGACCTAAAACCTCAGGTCAAGCACGGCTCGCATGATTGTGCCGGGCCTGACACGGCCCGCGGACCATCGTATTAGGTCGGTCCAAATTTGTGTTGCCCTATGCCGGGCAGCGGGCAGCATGACCCGATTTACACCTCTAGAGTTATTGGGCTAATTGCTTTCTTCATTGCCGATTATTGTGTTTTTCTTGACAATAGTCTGATCTCTTGGAAGTAAAAAATAAAAAATGGAATATTGTCTCTCTCTCTCTCTTCTATTGAAATTGAATATCGTTCCATGGGTAGTTCAGTGGCTGGCCTACCTACTTTAGGACTTGGGTTCAAACATCTGGTGCGCATCTCTTTTGTGATAACAAGGTCACACTCTGTATTGCCAACAATCTGGTCTTCCACGAGTGAACTAAACTTATAAAAATTGATTGCCATTTTGTCTACGAGAAGGTTCACTTTGGCCTCATCAAGCCTTCTTACATTTCCATTGACATTCAAATTGCAGACGTCTTTACCAAGGTAATTGGAATCACCAGGAAGTTGGTGCATACCATTTATTTGTATTCCCCAACTTTAGAGGGAGTATTAACATATATCGTAAGGCTCATGCATATCATGTATATCCACATAACCGCCACTCTGAGTAGACCGTTCATGGGCCGGGTAGCCCAATGGGTTGGCTCGTCCCAACCTGTTATTAAATCGGGCTTGGTCATAATTTTAGGCCCACGAGTTTGGGCTCGGGCCTAAAGCACTGGGACCGAATTATTTTTGGGCCAGGCTCGGGCTTTCTGAAAAAATCCGGCCCAAGCCTGAGCCTAATTTGATACAATACATTAAATAATAAAAAATATATTTTATTTAATAAATATATATATATATATATAATATTTTTTCTTTGATTTTCTCTTATTTTCCAAGTAATAGTGAGATGTTTATTATTTTTGAGTTTTGAAAGTTTTTAATATAAATAAAATACTTTTTTATTGAATAAAAAAGAAAAAAAAATTATGTTTTCAAATTTCTGACTAGGCTCGGGCTTGGGCCTGGGCTTCGGGTTTTATATGATGGCTAGACTCGTGCTCAAGACTTAGGCCCGATGGTTGGGTTGGGCTCGGGCTCAGGCAAGAGTGTATTTTGTTGATACATATACAAAACCCAGCCCGAACCTGGCCTGGCCCAGCCCATGAACAGGTCAAACCCTGAGCCATATAAAACTCTCTCTCTTTCTCTCTCTCTCTCTCCCTCGCTGTTATATACTTAGTGTAATTGTAAATATTTTAGGGCAAATTGCTGAAACCTCCCTAAAGTTTATGACCATTGATGAAACGTCCTTTGAAGTTTGGTAATTGCGATCACCTCCCCTAAACTTTTAACATAGTTACAAATAAATCCCCTTTTATAGAATCTTCTAAAAGCATGAAAATGTCCAAAATACCTATATAGTTATTTTTGACTAAAATGTTGGTTTTCCAATTTTTTTTCTTCATATGAATGGCTAGCCCAAAAGCCCTTCCAATCTATTTTTGTAAAATTGTTTTATTTTTTTAAATTTATCTTCATATCAATCGTTCAAAGGTAAAGCTACAATTTTAAATTCTCATTTTTTTTGTTGTTTATAAATTTTGTATTGTTGTTTCTGAGAAAACCAGCTTCAATAAAAATTGTATATGGATATTTTAGACATTTTTGTACATCTTGTTAGAGAATTCTAAAGAGGTATAATTA
Source organism: Nelumbo nucifera (assembly GCF_000365185.1). The sequence continues at coordinate 273,223 of NW_010729209.1, forward strand.
CATTAGATAGTTCAGGGGAGGTGATTGCCAAGCGCTTTCAGCTGAGGTCAGCAACTTCTGGGGAGGTTTCAGCTAAGGTCGAATTTCACACTTTTTTCTATCTTGGGTGTGGGTGTTGCGGCAATGCCCATGGGACCAGGCGCAATACACCATAGGGTGCACCGGGTAAACCTGCCTTTCCCCGGTTTGAACCCAATTCTTTCACCAAATTTTGAATGGCTTCGACCCGACGAGCCCAATGCCCGGCTGATGATGAACAGGTAGAGGAGGCAGGTTTACTTCTGCATACAAATCGGATTTGATGATCAAAGGCCGTACTCACAACTCCTTTGTAGGGTTGTAGCTATTACCCAAAAAAACTCCTTTGTAATCGTGTATTGGAAATATCTCTTTAAAAAATATATAAATACAAAAGATATTGCACGGCTGTAAATGGCTATGAAGAACGTTCTGTAAAGAGTCTAAAAGACCAAATCCGATCTCTCGATCATAGGAGAGATGAATTGCATTCTGCCTCTTATGTTAGTCTTTGTAAACCAATCTAGATCGTTAAAATTTAAAAGCAGGGAGATCCAAATTGAAGATCAATACAAATGAAATTGGTAATGGTAATTTCATTCATTGTAACTTTAATTAACTGCATAATGAAATTGAATACAAATGCCACATCTAAAGCTTCTTCTGTTATGTAATCTCACAATCATTCATACACTTCTTCTATGGTTTCTTTTTTCTACAAAGCATCAAGCAGCAAGCCAGCCTCATCAATAAATCAGCGGCAGGCCAAAGCCAAAGCCCAAAAAAAAAGAAAAAAAAGAAAAAGCCCAAAACTCAAGATCTAAATAAGGGCCCCACCCTTCACATATTCGGTGAAGACCAGTGCCACCAGGCCCAACATGGCGAACCTCCCGTTCCAGAGCTCTGCGTCGGACGTCATCAAACCCTTCGATTTCGACTGCACGTCGACTCCCTTGAACAACGGGATCAACGACGCAAGAGACAACACGGCCGTGGTCCCCAAGAACCATGTAAGCCCTCCGTTCGCCAATTGTGCCGCCACGTCGTCACCTTTGGCCAGCTCCACTGCCATCGCAGCTACAAACCCGATCATCGCAAGCCTGCCGTTGATCCTCTCGGGTGCGGGCCCACTGAACGCCAGCACGTCTGTAAATTTGGTGCTGACCTGTAGTATGTATTAGCACAAACACGAAACAACCAGATCAAGATTAAAGCATGCGTCAGTCGGACGATGAAGCTAACTTCCAAACTCACGCGCATGGGCAATCATAGAAACTCACCTTTGGTGAAGCAGAAGGGGAGGTGGGCTGGGGTGGTGACGGGGGAGCACTCACCGGCGATGACTTCTGCTCTTTCTGGCTTTCCTGGTACACCGACAAATAAACCAAAGATGTTAGGTGTTGGTGTTGGTGAACTAAAAGAAACGAAACCAGGGCCAAAGATTTAGCATATCTCTCAGCGACAAACGAGATRCMGGACTTATTACCTCAGCCATGCAGCGAACTTGCAGAGTGCAGCCATTCTTTTGTTGGCGTGGGAAGTATGTAGARGGGAAGACCATGCTTGATGGCCTGCMTCTGTGACCGAGGCGCCCCACGGCCACGGGGTTCACCAAGATGGATTGCATGGATACTGAGCTCGCCATCTGAACGATGATCGCTTTGAGGAGATTTGAATGAAAGCTAAATCGTCAGCACAAGAGCGAGAAACCGAGCGTTACGACTATCAGCTACGGCTAGCTTTCAAGTTTCAACTTGCTCGAGTAACCAACCATGCACTTCGTCTTGCGAGAATATGGGAGAGGAAATGTTTATATAGAATCCGGGAGCAGCACGAATGGTGGAAGATAGAGTTCCACGTCACCGATCTGGGCCTTCCCATTTATTTGATGTAACGTGGATGGCTTTGGCTTCGCATGAAGTAAGTAGGTGACGTGGGTTCCACATATACCAGGAACCTCTACAGAAGATTCTGGAGAGTGGAGGGTTCGAGGCCAAGAAAGTTCGAGGTTTTACGATTGTGCTTGCGTTGCGTTGGACCGTTGGGTAGATCGACCTTTTCCGGTAACATGTCATAAGTTCATAGAACGCCACGTAGTTGTAAAGATCTGTGATGGAGAGCTAAGCCGTAGAGCTTAGCCCAACTGCTAATTTCTCGGCCCAAGAAAACCATGTGTTTTTTTTTAAGATCCAAGCTGGCACATACCTAGATGTTAGATGTGTAAATTGGGCCGTGTCAAGGTACGGTATGATCGTGTGAACCGTAGGGCTATAAGTTCATGGGCAAGGATGGCATGGCACGGCCCACGGGCCCGTAATGGGCCGAGCACAACCTGCCCGACAAACTAGCCATCAGAGAATCCCCAATGGTTAGAGATGTAGCGCAATCTGGCAACTCTCACGTGTCTGATGATTCGGATGCCGATTCGAATGCTTGCCTTGTCGGTAGCTGAGCTATACTAGGCCGAGCTAAGGTTGGCTGAGCTGAATGGTTCCACAAAAGTGGTAGAGTTAGAGTACCCGGGTTGTTTTTACTCAGGGTGGGCACTCCGATGCTTAAGTCAACGAATTGTGCTTGAGAGTTCTTTAAGAGATAAAGAGAATGCGAGAGCTTGGGCGCGCCTACCTTCTCAAGTGAAAATGAGTGCTTTATATAGACATGAGTGGCCTGAGACCTCTTGCAACGGGACTTAGGTTCTCACTGAGCCGTTTCCGTGAAGTGGGGAGAGTAATGGCGTCTATTACGTAATTTGCACTAGGGCTGAGGTCCGTCAGATTAACTCTGATGCATGCGATGCGGTAGGCCAGCCTAATGGTCGACTCATTAGTACTCTAGAGATCTAGGACTGGTAACGGATCTATGTGACAAGTCAACAAGCTCGCCTTGCAGGTTGCCGAAGGTACTTCTCGTAGCTCAGCCGGTCTCTGAAGTAGGTCGCTATTTGCTGAGACCTATTAGCCCGGCTTGGCCGAGGTATTCGAGGTCGGCTTGGGCGAGGTGTTATAGGCCAACCTGTCGAGGTGATCCACTTACTTAGCACCGAGGGGTCACTTAAAAGCCACATGTCACTCCTGAGCCATCGTCAGCTCGGCGAAAGGAGTAGCTCTCAATACGGTAATTGGTTTGATTGGTTCAAAAGTTGTTCGCTCTCACCTGACCCGGTTCACGATAAGGCGGAACTGCAGTAGAATTCAAATTTCAAATGGGCGTGCTCAATGGATGCGCAAGATTTAAAATTCAATTAGCCCTTGCGCGGCAACGTCTTCTTGACCATTGATTTGCTAGTAGCGCACCTCAGCCATTGATTTTTCTTCCTAGTGGACTATAAATATGGGGTCCCCACTAAGGTCCCACTCGCACTATTTTTGGCCTTTTCTTCTAAAGAGGAGGGTGATCGATCAGAGGAGACTTCGATCGATGTGTTGCTGTCAGTTAACCTGCCGTAATCTTGTTCGTCGCCGGCACCGGCTTCCCTGTCTTTTTCCCTTGGTGAGTAATCTTCCTTTGTAAGTATGTCTTTCAATCCATCTGAGGGTAGGTCGCTAAATTTCCCGTGGAAGAGGGGGGGGAGTTCACCCCATGACGAGGAGGGTTTTCAGGCCAAGACTTTGTCATCTTAATCGAAGGCCAAGGTGGGGGCCCAAGAGGGGGAGTCACCCTTTGGGCCTACTAAGCTATCTGAAGAGTGAATAATCGAGCTGTATACCCTTTACCAAATCCCCAATGTGTTTGAATGTATCCAACCCGACCCCAACCATCTTCCCTGGAGTCACGACCGAGATGAGGTCTATGTCTTCGAAGAGGCGTTGGTCGCTGGTCTTCATTTTCCTTTACATCCTTTCATCCCTACGGTACTTTCTCATTATGGTGTCTCTTTAGGTTAGCTTCATCCCAATGCTAACCGAACTTTAGTAGGTTTGATTTCTTTAAGCCATCACCTCAACTATCCGTTGGATTTAGATATCTTTGTCGAGCTGTGTAATTTGAAGAAGGTTCCCAATGTGCCCTATTGCTTTTATCTTCCTTTCTACAAAGGTCACAATTTTTTAGATGGTTTTCCCTCGAAAGTCAAAGATAGGATGAATAGATATTTCTTCCTCTCTCATAGTACCAGTTGGAACATAGACACCATATGGTAGAGAGATTGCCGAAAATTTGATGTAGAGTTCGACGACGAGTTGTGATGTGAGTTCCAACGCCTTATGCGCCAGAACTTTAACGTAGAAAATTTTTTGGCCGAGAATATGCTTATTCGGGCCGGCCTGGGCCATATAGGTAGGTCAACCAACTTGCCTTTTGTACTTTGCTTTTCTTATTTATCCTTTAGCTTGGCTAATCTTTTTCCCACTTTTTTCAAATGTGGCGAGTATGGAATCACTTTTGGTGGAACCCAAGAAGAAGGCATCGAGGAAAAGATGAGGGTTGGTCGCTCATCGATGGACCTCGGCCAGTGCCGAGGTGAGGTCATCGTCGTTTGCTCCACCTGTCATTGACCTAGAGGAAGGTGGCAACCCTATGAGTACCGACCACGACTCTATGGGCCCTACTGCCTTTCAACCTCAGGTCAACCAAGAGGAACGTGCTGCCAGCCCTTGTACCTCTGACATACCCCACTTCGTCGCGAACGTTGACGTTTCTATACTCGACCGCCTTAATGACCCATATGTGGCCCTCCAGATGGGAAGAGGCATGCTACTTTCGGAAGACGTGCGTTATTACTAGGGCTTGGACCCAACCGACGTTGGAGCTCAGATGACTCATTGTATCCTTCAGGTTTATCTTCCAGCCTTTTGAAGCTTTTGTGTTTTAGTTATGTAGTTCTTGTGCTGATTATGTTTTTCTTCTTTTGGTAGGCGAACACCATGAGGAATGTACTGCTGGATCAGGTCGCCTCAGGTCGGAGAGAGAGGCTTGAGCTGTAGTCTAGCGTCGATGCTCTGTAGTTTTAGATGCGAGGAATCCAACTTAATGCCAAGGAAGACTGTCAGCGATTTATCCAGCTGAGTAGTAAGATATAGCGCGAGTATGACGAGGCCCGAGAGACCATTTCCGCCTCGGAGTGCCAACTAGAAGAGAGGCAGGCAAAGTATACAGAAGATATCCGCCGAGAAGAACTGGTAGCCAATGAACGTTTCCATGACTCCCTTGAATATGCCTAGGAAAAAGTGGAGAACGTAGTCCCCGTAATGAGAAGGGGATTTAAGCTTTGTCGCCGCTACTTAAAGACTCTGCATCTTGATTTTGACTTCAGCACTTTCTCTATCAACGACATGTCGAATGAGCTCGTTCTGCAAGTCGATAGGGAGCCCTTGACTCCTGATGAAGATGAAGAGGTAGCTAGTGCAAAAGAAGGTGAGGAGAGTGACGATGTCAATGGTGAGCTGCGAGGCGGTGATGAAGGAAAGGTCAGCCTTGATGTTGGTTGTTTCCTTCTGTTGTTTCCAAGAGCTTGTGTGCTCCTATAAGTTGATGTTTCTTGAGCCTGTGCATCCGTGTTATCAAACTTTTGTTATTGGAGGATTTTCCTCTTTCTTTTCTCTCTTCTTTCTCTTCTTTTTTTTTGGTACTTCGACTACGTACTTGATGCAATTCGCTTTGTTTCTATACATGTATGATTTCTCTACTGATGAAAATTTTATATCTTAGACTTTGGCCGAGCTGCTAGTAAGTTGTCCTGCGTGCCTTAGTGATAAAAGCGATTTAGCATCACTTAGGCTTCTTTTAGCCGAGCTGCCGGGAGGTCAGCTTAGGTGCCTTAGTACTAAAAGCGATTTGGAATCCCTTAGATTTCTTTTAGCCAATCTGCTGGGAGGTCGGCCTGGGTGCCTTAGTGCTAAAAGTGATTTGGCATCCTACGTAGCTTAGAACTCTTCATAGATAGTATTTCTTTAAGTTGTCTATGTTCCATGTGTGGGATACCATCTTCCCCTCCAATGTTTTGAGCTTGTATGTGTTTCCATCGATAACTCTGAAGATTCTATAAGGGCTTTCCTAGTTCGTGCCAAACTTTTCCACACTGGGCTCAGGTACCATAACCTTCCTGAGTACTAAGTTGCCAACTCTAAATTGGCGTTTCTTGACTCAGGCGTTATAGTAATGAGCCACTCCTTGCTGGTACGCTGCGGTTTGAATGTAGGTGAGGTTTCAAACTTCTTCTATTAAGTCGAGGTTAGTCCGTAAATCGTCCCCGTTAGTGTCTTCATCAAAAGTTTCGGACCATAAAGTTGGTACCTTGATCTCTGTTGGTATCACGATTTCAGTTCCATATGTCAGGTTGATGGGCGTTTCATCTGTTGCCATCTTGATGGTCGTTCATTAGGCACATAACACGTTGGGTAGATCGTCCACCCACAAACCTTTAACTCGGGAAAGTTGAGCTTTGAAGCTACGGAGGATCGCCCTGTTTTTAGCTCGGCTTGACCGATGGCTTGAGGATGTGCGGCTGAGGTGAAGTTCTACTTTATGCCCATCTTCGTGCACCAATTCTAAAATTTGATATCTTCAAACTGTTTGCCGTTGTTTGAGATCAGTACCCTTGGTAGTCCAAATCTGCATACGATACTCCTCGGAAAGAAGTTCTGAACGTTCTGAGCAGTAATGGTTACTAGTGGCTTGGCCTCTACCCACTTCGTGAAATAGTCAACTGCTACAACAAGGAATCTTCTGTGCCCGGTCACAGGTGGGAAGGGGCCTAGTATGTCAATTCCCCCTTGTGCAAACAGCCATGGACAAGTAAAATATTTCAGGTCGGTGACTAGTTGGTGTAGGACGTTGGCGTGTCGCTGACATTTATCGCGCTTGTGCACTAGTTGAATTGTGTTCATTTTCACCGTAGGTCAGTAGTATCTTTGTCACAAGGCCTTTTGGGTGAGTGCCTTGCCCCCCAAGTGTCCTCCACAGAGTCCTTTATGAATTTTCCACAATACTTGGTCTACTTCAGCTCGACGCAAGCAGCGTGGGTAGGAGAGCATGAATGATCTTCTACATAGTTGCTCGCCCATGATTATGTATCAAGTTGCTTGTTGCTCTACCCTTTGTGTTGCGTTATGTTCCTTCAGAAGGGTCCCATGGTGTAGATAGTCAATGAGCGAATCCATCCAGCCCAATTCTGCTGTCATCATTGGGACGACCTCTTCCGCCACCTTTTTTATAGTCAGCGCGGCAGGTCTTCTATGTAAACTGTCCTTATAGAGTCAATTGCACTAGCCAACTTAGAGAGTGCATCAACTATAGTGTTTTTTTATCTCAGGATCTGTTGGATATGCCAAGAGTGGAAGCTGGGCAGGAGTTCCCTTACTTTGTCCAATTAGGTCGACATGACGGGCTCCCGATCCTTATACTGCCAATTCACTAGGTTGGCTACAAGTTGTAAGTCGCTGCACACTACAAGATGTATAGCCCCGACTTGTGACAGCCCGGTTATGAGTGCCTCATACTCGGCTTCATTGTTTTAAGCTCAGAATAAGAAGTGGAGGGCGTAATCCAGCTTTATTTCGCTAGGTCCATAAAGGATCAACCCAACCCCACACTAGTTGAGGCCTCCGAAGTGGTTGTTAACTCGACAACTTTAGGGGTCGGCGAGTTGAAGGTACACTTGGCGACAAGGCAACGCCTAGGCGATTTTTAGAAGTCGCCTTGCCCAACGCCCAAGTGTTTTTGTATTAAGCGCTCACCCATATATATGTTATATTATTGTTTTGAATGTGCATATATCATTTTATTGGTTTGTTTTATCTTATTAGAATACACCCTATTGTATGTTATCATTTTTTTATTAAAGTAATTCTCTTTTACATTAAAACTACGAAAGTTTCATTGGATTTGAGACTTTGAGTTTTGAACCGAGAGTTGAGAAGAGAAAATGATTACTGAGAAATTTCCATTCTTCAGTCCAAGTAGTCCAAGACCTCCAGGTACGTTTTCTCCTTGTTATTCTTCTTCTTCTTCTTGAAATATTTTTGGGATGAAACAGGGGCTCCGCCTCCTCCTTCCTAAAATCTGGTACTCCTTCTTTCCTACTTTTAACAGTCTTCCTCCATTTTTTTAAGCCTGAAACAAGGTCTCCACCCCCTTAAACACAACCCACATCGTCCTCTTGGACAACTTATGTTGGGAACAAAACAAGGGCTCCGCCCCCTTATTTTTCACTATTTTCTTATCTACAATCCCCCATTTTTGTTGGCCTGGATGCTAGCAATGGCATTTTATGTTTTATTCGAATGATTTCATTGCTAAAGTAGCTTAAGAGGGGTAGGGATATATATTTTATACTTCCATCGCCTAGGCGCCCGCCTAGTCGGCTGGGCAACTGAGCGTCTTGTGGTCGCCTAGGCGCCTTGGCAACTATGTTCGGCAATGAAATCTGCCAGGACCTACGCCTTAGTTACTAGTCGCTACTCGTATCGGATATCATATTCACTGAGTTCGATTGCCCACTTCGTAAGTTTTCTTAAGACCTTAGGCTTCTGAAGGATTTGCCTAAGAGGTCGATCGGTTAAAACCACGATGGTGAGCGTGGAAATAGGGCCTTAACTTTCGAGCTACTAACACTAAAGCAAAGACCAATTTCTCAATGTCCGGGTATCTAGTCTCGACAGCATGCAATACTTTACTTATGTAATAAACTGGTCGTTGTACCTTTTCTACTTCACTAATTAGGACTGAGCTGACTACCTCGTCACTCGTAGAGAGGTAGAGCTTGAGCTCGTCCTCGGTCTTAGGTTTGGTCAATAAACACGGTGAACTTAAATACTTTTTTAGCTCGTTGAAGGCGACAAGACCCCCCCTTTAATCTAATGTTATGCATCTTTACTCTTTTTAATATAAAAGAATTTTATTAAAAATAAAGAAAAAAATGAGATCCCCCCTTCCTCTTTATCCTCCTCCTAGTCCCCCTCCTCTTAAGGAGGTTTATGCCTCCTTGTGTTCAGGAGGCTTACGCCTCCTGTGTCCTAAACTACGCCTCACACCTCTAGGTAGTGGAACGCCTTGCGTCACGTCTTCACGTTTTAAAACAATGGTTACAACTTATAACAAGAAAAACCACAAAAGTGAAGCTTTAGTTAATTGAGCCAAGTTATTTATACTACTGCAATTTCTTACCTAATTTCACATTTTGTTTGAAGAAAGGTAAATAAGAAGCTTCATCAGTATCATGAATTAAAACGTGGTTTGCAGTTATGTGATAATTTTAACTGTATAAAGCCAATCTTTTAGAAACCTGAGGTGTTGAACCTTCAAACCTAACCTTAACTTAACACAACCTTCATCCAGTACACTTAACCCTCACCCTAACCTAACCTATTTCAATACAAACTCCTTTATTGATACTCATTTTCAAAGTAGGACTTTTGTTTCTCATCACACTTCATACTTTCTCAATTCCATTGATTGCGGCATCACCATCACTTCTTTTGTTATGCCTTACTTTATTATCAAGACCTTAACCCTAGTAAAACCTAATTTTAAATCACACATTTACTAAATTCATACAATGTCCAACCCCATTTGGATCAGTTGGATTAAAGTTGATCCCAACCTATAGAGAAAACACATAGTACAATTTCCAGAAAAAAAATCTTGTCCTGCCCCTTTCCATTAACCAATCAGAAACGAATGTTAGCCTAGTGCTCAAAATATAAAGAATCACCTTACTTGAATTATACAAAACCAGCAAAGACATTTTCCTTTCCTACCAGGAGTTCATTGGCATTGGCTCCATAAACATCAGCTGTCTCAAAAAATGTGATTCCTTTACTAAAAGCATCCTTGATTATTGAAATACCAATCTCCTCAGAGACGGGAGCATTGTAGATTCCAGTTAGGCCCATACAACCAAACCCCAACTTTGAGACCTATAAAAGAAAAATTAATTAGAAAAAAAACATTTATTAAATACTTTGCACAGTGAGCAGGATAATTTCAAATCCCTCCCCCACAATACAAACGGAGCACAACAATCATTCGCCAAGAAATATTTGTATTAGAAAGTAAAATGCCCATGGTGGCAACTCTAAGGCCACATTCGTTTACCGGTAAATAAGTTTGGGAAAATTGATCAATGGGTATCTTTTTCCCATTGACCAACTTTACAATGTTCTTTTTGCATTTATTAATGGGCCCTATGGTAAAATAAATTTCACTTCCCTAGGTAAAACTTACCCATCTCTTAGGTAGGTAAGTAACTTTCCCACCTAGGGGGAATTTTATAAAGCATAATGGGATAACTTTGCCCATTTTTATATTAGTTTTCTATGGATAAAAATGTCATTTTGTTACTTACCTGAGAATCCTGGAAATCAAAAGAACAAGGGCAAGTGCACTTACCTCGCTTAACAAATCCTGTGCACCGCACAGGTCCCCACTAGCATCTCTCTCTCTCTCTCTCTCTCTCTCTCTCTCTC
>NW_010729209.1:305584-349120 GCF_000365185.1 Nelumbo nucifera
ATCTTTCTGATCTTAATCTATCTGCGACTCGGAGCTGAAGGTGAGTTGGGTGAATTCGGCCGATCACGTAAAAGAAATAGCTGAACAGAGTGAACAAGCGGGAGACTGCTAAAACAGCGAAGCGAAAAAGAAATACGCGACAGAGATTTTTTAGGTAGTTGTCCATTTTCATTTTTCCACGTGGCACCACCAACCACCTACCTCATTTAGTTGACTTTCGCTCGCTGCTATTATAAAAGAGAATACGGTCCGATTCACGGTGGATGTTGAAGCCACTTCGTCGATCTACAAAAAAAATCGGAAAACAAGAGGCGTGGTCTTATCATCCACCGTGAATCGGGCCGTTTTCTACCTAACCAGAAAGATAGTAACCAACCTCCTTTCTTGGAAGTCTGGAAGCTGATTGCAAAAGCAACCCAATCCGCAATCACCTACCCATTGCAATCTTATTTTTACGCTAGGTATATAATATAGGGAAAAATTCGATTTTATTACCCTGAACTTTTGGGATAGTTTCAAGTTTGTACCCGAATTTTAAAATGTGTGAATACAGTATCTAAATTTTCAAAAAATGTCAAGTTGATTCCTATAAAAATTATCATTCAAAAGAAGACACTATTGTTGATCCCTGTCAAAATTATCATTCTAAAGAAGACATTATTCATTGTCTTCTACTTTAAGAAACGGGTTGAGGTGTTTGAGATTCTAGACTAGTTATTTCTAAACTAAATTAGTTGAAGTCATTGTCTTCTACCTTTAGATCTGAAACACATTCTTATCTAGTTATTTTTTTGCTTTCAATTATTATTTCATGATTTTTCTCTCTTTTTCTTTGAAAATAACTGGTTCAGTCTCAAGGTAGAAGACAATGACCAGTGTCTTCTTTTGAAGGGTAGTTTTGACATTTTCAATAGATAATTGATGACCGGTTAATGGCAAGGACCAATTTGACACCTTTTGAAAGTTAGGGTACTGCAATGACACATTTGAAAGTTCATATACTAACTTGACACAACCCCCAAAGTTCAAGATACTAAAATGGAGTTTTCTCTAGCCTGCATTCTTTATTTTAAGGACTTATTTCCTTTTGCTCCTATGAACACTGAGTTTTTAATAGCAAAAAAGAGAAAAATCCTTGAATTAAGGAATGCCAAATGCAGCCTTAATATTGATTACCGTAGAATTGCCAATGGATAGTCAGTTCTGGTTCTATGATTTACTGTTTGTGTCTTCATTAATAATTTGATTGAGACCGATCTTTATTGTTTAGAATCTGTTAAGATTCAAACTAATTATGTAATTAAGGGTATATAAAAAGTCTCGTGATTTTCTTATAAATTTTGTTATATTTTATGTCTAAAACTAAATTTGATAAGCACTCTATCTATCTATCTATCTATCTATATATATATACATGTTACCATGCCTCTCCTTTCTCCAAACCTATTGGATCATAATTCGATCTGAGATCTGATCCTATTTAGTCGAATTTGGATCACCCCTGGTTGGATCTTCAGATTAGATCTTATGATCCAATAAGAAATTGGATCGGATTCGGATCAACTCCCTATTCGATCCAAGAAGATGCGATCCAATATGTTATATATTTATAAATATAAATATATAATACATATATATCTTAATTATTTATTTATAAATATATTATTTATATTGTATTTTTATAAATTTGTTATATTATTTATTTTTTTATAAAAAACATGTATGTATGATGAAAATAATTAAAAAATACTTTTAATAATTTATTAATTTTTAAAGAAAACAAGTCCGATCAAATCAGATATGAAGATCCGATAGGATTCAAATTTAGGTCGAGTCCTATCAGATCAGATTAGATCATATCTTTGAATCAGATCGGATCCGACATGAACAGTGTCAGATTGGATTCGAGTATACCCTGATTTGAATTCGATCCAATACGTTTGCATCCATATCCAAACCCCTTTCTAATTTCCTTTTTTTTTGAATTTTATATTTTTAATTCCATATAATTTCCCATTAAACCTATAAGAAAATACAATAGGCTTAACTATTTATAACAACCACAAAAGAAAGAGGGATTTGCTTTTCTAATGTTTAGCCAAGTGGCATCACTTCCCCCACTTTCTCCCAATTTGTATCTAATTCTTATTTATCTCTTGAATTATCTCTAACTCCTATTTATATCTTAAATTATCTCTAATTTAGTAGATAAATTCTCTCCTAAACTATCTCAAATTTCTATTCACTTTTTATCCACATCTATCTAAATAAAGTTTCAATTAAAAAATTTCACAATTTTTTAAATATTATAAAAAAATTATATAACTTTAAAATATTTATTCAAAATATAAAATAAATTATTAATAGTTTTGATAATATTCTTATTATTAATAATTCTATATTTTTACAAATTTCATCATGAAATTATGTAGTAACAATATAAATCATAATTTTACAAATTATTTAATTTAAATGTTAATCAAATAATAAAAAATTTAAAAAATATTTAAATATTTCAATAAATAAATATCTTAAGTAAAAAATTAAAGTAGCTAAATAATTACATAAAAAATATTTAGTATTACGTAATAACATTAAAAAATAAAATTCAAATAATGAAAATTTTTAAATATTTCACATATTAATTAAATGTTTAAATAACAAAATATTTAACATGACTAAATTTTAAATAGTTGAAATAACGAAATTATGTAATAAATTTAAAAAAAAATCTTAAAAGTAGAAAAATAATTATAATAGATTTCATAATATTCGTATTAATAATAATTTAATATTTTACAAAATTAATAATGAATTGTGTAATAATAGTACTAATTATGATTTTGCTGATTATTAGATTCAATAAATAATTATAATTTTAAAATTTTAAATAACAATTATTTAAATAACTAAATAATATTTTAAATAAATAATTTTACCTATATAAATTAATAATTATAGAAAATAACTTTCAAAAAAAAAAATTTATTAGTAATAGCTTTACAATAAAAGTGTATATTCAATATATATTTATATATACACTAAATTAATATTTTTTTTTATATTCAGTGATTAGATATTGTTATTGTTTGATAAATATGTATTCAATAATTATTTATAAATATTTTTTTTGTTTAACAAAAAATTTTCAATAATTACTGGAGATTAAAAAAATATTGTTTAGCTTTTGAAATTTAATTTATCGTATTTATTATAATTTTATAAATTTATTTTTAGTAATTATGCATTTTTATAATTTATTATTGAATATTTATTAGAGATTAAACTATTATTTGAGATTACACTATTTATTGACTAATTTAATATATTGTACTTTCATTATAAATTTATTTTCAATAGTTGTGTACTTTTACTATAATTTTTCAATAATTATTAGAGATTAACTTAAAGTTATTTATTATAGATCAAACTATTAATTTAGCCGAAATTAAGAGTGTTCAAGGATTGGTTAAGTTCGGTTGTGGGTTGTTTCGCTAAACCAAATCAACCTGGTTAAGTTGGGAGTTTGTCACCCGAAACTGATTGACCATTTGTGAAAATCAGCCAACTCGGGTTGTATTGGTTTGGTTCTATTTTCAATTTAGTTTGTTTGTTCAAAGATTTAAACTTAAAAATTAAATTTAAATTTAATAAATTATAGTGGTATTATTAAAAAATAAATTAAAAAATCAAATTTATGATATAAAATACTTTAGACTAAGAAATATAGGAATTTTTCCGCTTTTCTGTATTAAAAAAATATATTTAAAATATAAAATATTAATATATATATCTATGGTTGGGTTGTTCAGTTTTGGTTAGTTTACGAATGGCCAAACCGAAACTGACCTAACTTGTTTGAGTTGGAAAATTGTTAAACCAATGTCAAATACGAGAATCCAACCAACTTGGGTCGAGGATCGGATTGGTTATAAGAAAGTTAAAATATGAAACAATTATATACACTTATGTATTTCTATTGTTTTACTTTTACTTAACACCCGCTAGTGTGTGTGTATATATATATATATACTAAAACACAGAAGTCTAGAAATTTTCTCCTTTTGTTGGATTTTTTATTTTTTATTCCATGTCATTTTTTAAACAACCAATGAGATGCTCTCCTTCCCCATAAAAATTACCTAAAATCTCTCTCTCTCTCTCTCTCTCTCTCTCTCTCTCTCTCTCTCTCCCACATGTTTCTCAATAACCTAAATAATATTATCTCCTAAAATTTCTCTTAAACTACCTCCCCCACTTTCCCCTAAATTATGTCTAATTTCTATTTCTTTCCTAAATTATCTCTAATTCTTATTTATCCCCTCCTCCATTTTTATCTATATCTAAATAAAGAAAGATAGAATTACAATTTAAAAATTATTTAAATATTCTAACAAAATTATATAATAACTTTAAATATTTATTAAAAACATAAAAAATAATTATAATAGATTATAATATTCATATTATTAATAATTTCATTATTTTACAAAGTTCATCAAGAAATTATGTACTAACAAAATAAATTATGGTTTTCTGGATTATTCAATTTAAATGTTATTCAAATAATAAAAATCAACATTAAAAATAAGATATTATTTATAATTTTCAATAACTAATAACTTAAATAAAAATATTAAAAATATCTAAATAATTATATAAAAAATATTTAATATTATGTAATATCTTTAAAATAAGTAAAATTCAAATACCAAAAAAAATTAAATATTTTATACATTATTTAAATATTTAAATAACGAAATATTTTATGTAACTAAATTACTAAATAATGAAATTATGAAATACGTTTTAAAAATTTCTTAAAACTAGAAAAGTAATTATAACATAATATTCAAATTAATAATAACTTAATATTTTTCAAAAATTAATAACGAAATGATGTAATAATAGTATAAATTATAAATTTATGGATTCTTAAATTCAATAAATAATTAATATTTTAAATTTTAAATAATGATATTTTTTAAATAACTAATTTCACTTATATCAATTAATAATTCTACAAAATAACTTTCAAAAAATTAATATTTATTATTAATAATTTTAAAATATTAATCTATATTTATTATATATTTATTTATGCTAAAATTAGTATTTATTGTATTTTAAATAAGTATTTACTTTTTGTGATAAATATATTTTCAATAATTATGTATAATCTATTTTTGTTTTGTTATTTAAAAGAAAATTTTCAATAATTATTGGAGATTATTTAACTTTTTTAATTTAATCTATTATACCTATTGTATTTTGTTATAATTTATTGATTAATGTTTATTAGAAATTAAACTATTATTTGAGATTACACTATTTATTGTATTTTAATTATCAGTATATTTTCAATAGTTGTGCATTTTTACTATAAATTTTCAATAATTACTGGAGATTAAAATATTGTTATTTATTAGAGATTATACTATTAATTTAACTAAAATTAGGAATATTCACGGGTTGGTTTGGATATTTTAGACATTTTTGTACATCTTGTTAGAGAATTCTAAAGAGGTATAATTACATTAGATAGTTCAGGGGAGGTGATTGCCAAGCGCTTTCAGCTGAGGTCAGCAACTTCTGGGGAGGTTTCAGCTAAGGTCGAATTTCACACTTTTTTCTATCTTGGGTGTGGGTGTTGCGGCAATGCCCATGGGACCAGGCGCAATACACCATAGGGTGCACCGGGTAAACCTGCCTTTCCCCGGTTTGAACCCAATTCTTTCACCAAATTTTGAATGGCTTCGACCCGACGAGCCCAATGCCCGGCTGATGATGAACAGGTAGAGGAGGCAGGTTTACTTCTGCATACAAATCGGATTTGATGATCAAAGGCCGTACTCACAACTCCTTTGTAGGGTTGTAGCTATTACCCAAAAAAACTCCTTTGTAATCGTGTATTGGAAATATCTCTTTAAAAAATATATAAATACAAAAGATATTGCACGGCTGTAAATGGCTATGAAGAACGTTCTGTAAAGAGTCTAAAAGACCAAATCCGATCTCTCGATCATAGGAGAGATGAATTGCATTCTGCCTCTTATGTTAGTCTTTGTAAACCAATCTAGATCGTTAAAATTTAAAAGCAGGGAGATCCAAATTGAAGATCAATACAAATGAAATTGGTAATGGTAATTTCATTCATTGTAACTTTAATTAACTGCATAATGAAATTGAATACAAATGCCACATCTAAAGCTTCTTCTGTTATGTAATCTCACAATCATTCATACACTTCTTCTATGGTTTCTTTTTTCTACAAAGCATCAAGCAGCAAGCCAGCCTCATCAATAAATCAGCGGCAGGCCAAAGCCAAAGCCCAAAAAAAAAGAAAAAAAAGAAAAAGCCCAAAACTCAAGATCTAAATAAGGGCCCCACCCTTCACATATTCGGTGAAGACCAGTGCCACCAGGCCCAACATGGCGAACCTCCCGTTCCAGAGCTCTGCGTCGGACGTCATCAAACCCTTCGATTTCGACTGCACGTCGACTCCCTTGAACAACGGGATCAACGACGCAAGAGACAACACGGCCGTGGTCCCCAAGAACCATGTAAGCCCTCCGTTCGCCAATTGTGCCGCCACGTCGTCACCTTTGGCCAGCTCCACTGCCATCGCAGCTACAAACCCGATCATCGCAAGCCTGCCGTTGATCCTCTCGGGTGCGGGCCCACTGAACGCCAGCACGTCTGTAAATTTGGTGCTGACCTGTAGTATGTATTAGCACAAACACGAAACAACCAGATCAAGATTAAAGCATGCGTCAGTCGGACGATGAAGCTAACTTCCAAACTCACGCGCATGGGCAATCATAGAAACTCACCTTTGGTGAAGCAGAAGGGGAGGTGGGCTGGGGTGGTGACGGGGGAGCACTCACCGGCGATGACTTCTGCTCTTTCTGGCTTTCCTGGTACACCGACAAATAAACCAAAGATGTTAGGTGTTGGTGTTGGTGAACTAAAAGAAACGAAACCAGGGCCAAAGATTTAGCATATCTCTCAGCGACAAACGAGATGCCGGACTTATTACCTCAGCCATGCAGCGAACTTGCAGAGTGCAGCCATTCTTTTGTTGGCGTGGGAAGTATGTAGAGGGGAAGACCATGCTTGATGGCCTGCATCTGTGACCGAGGCGCCCCACGGCCACGGGGTTCACCAAGATGGATTGCATGGATACTGAGCTCGCCATCTGAACGATGATCGCTTTGAGGAGATTTGAATGAAAGCTAAATCGTCAGCACAAGAGCGAGAAACCGAGCGTTACGACTATCAGCTACGGCTAGCTTTCAAGTTTCAACTTGCTCGAGTAACCAACCATGCACTTCGTCTTGCGAGAATATGGGAGAGGAAATGTTTATATAGAATCCGGGAGCAGCACGAATGGTGGAAGATAGAGTTCCACGTCACCGATCTGGGCCTTCCCATTTATTTGATGTAACGTGGATGGCTTTGGCTTCGCATGAAGTAAGTAGGTGACGTGGGTTCCACATATACCAGGAACCTCTACAGAAGATTCTGGAGAGTGGAGGGTTCGAGGCCAAGAAAGTTCGAGGTTTTACGATTGTGCTTGCGTTGCGTTGGACCGTTGGGTAGATCGACCTTTTCCGGTAACATGTCATAAGTTCATAGAACGCCACGTAGTTGTAAAGATCTGTGATGGAGAGCTAAGCCGTAGAGCTTAGCCCAACTGCTAATTTCTCGGCCCAAGAAAACCATGTGTTTTTTTTTAAGATCCAAGCTGGCACATACCTAGATGTTAGATGTGTAAATTGGGCCGTGTCAAGGTACGGTATGATCGTGTGAACCGTAGGGCTATAAGTTCATGGGCAAGGATGGCATGGCACGGCCCACGGGCCCGTAATGGGCCGAGCACAACCTGCCCGACAAACTAGCCATCAGAGAATCCCCAATGGTTAGAGATGTAGCGCAATCTGGCAACTCTCACGTGTCTGATGATTCGGATGCCGATTCGAATGCTTGCCTTGTCGGTAGCTGAGCTATACTAGGCCGAGCTAAGGTTGGCTGAGCTGAATGGTTCCACAAAAGTGGTAGAGTTAGAGTACCCGGGTTGTTTTTACTCAGGGTGGGCACTCCGATGCTTAAGTCAACGAATTGTGCTTGAGAGTTCTTTAAGAGATAAAGAGAATGCGAGAGCTTGGGCGCGCCTACCTTCTCAAGTGAAAATGAGTGCTTTATATAGACATGAGTGGCCTGAGACCTCTTGCAACGGGACTTAGGTTCTCACTGAGCCGTTTCCGTGAAGTGGGGAGAGTAATGGCGTCTATTACGTAATTTGCACTAGGGCTGAGGTCCGTCAGATTAACTCTGATGCATGCGATGCGGTAGGCCAGCCTAATGGTCGACTCATTAGTACTCTAGAGATCTAGGACTGGTAACGGATCTATGTGACAAGTCAACAAGCTCGCCTTGCAGGTTGCCGAAGGTACTTCTCGTAGCTCAGCCGGTCTCTGAAGTAGGTCGCTATTTGCTGAGACCTATTAGCCCGGCTTGGCCGAGGTATTCGAGGTCGGCTTGGGCGAGGTGTTATAGGCCAACCTGTCGAGGTGATCCACTTACTTAGCACCGAGGGGTCACTTAAAAGCCACATGTCACTCCTGAGCCATCGTCAGCTCGGCGAAAGGAGTAGCTCTCAATACGGTAATTGGTTTGATTGGTTCAAAAGTTGTTCGCTCTCACCTGACCCGGTTCACGATAAGGCGGAACTGCAGTAGAATTCAAATTTCAAATGGGCGTGCTCAATGGATGCGCAAGATTTAAAATTCAATTAGCCCTTGCGCGGCAACGTCTTCTTGACCATTGATTTGCTAGTAGCGCACCTCAGCCATTGATTTTTCTTCCTAGTGGACTATAAATATGGGGTCCCCACTAAGGTCCCACTCGCACTATTTTTGGCCTTTTCTTCTAAAGAGGAGGGTGATCGATCAGAGGAGACTTCGATCGATGTGTTGCTGTCAGTTAACCTGCCGTAATCTTGTTCGTCGTCGGCACCGGCTTCCCTGTCTTTTTCCCTTGGTGAGTAATCTTCCTTTGTAAGTATGTCTTTCAATCCATCTGAGGGTAGGTCGCTAAATTTCCCGTGGGAGAGGGGGAGGAGTTCCCCCCATGACGATGAGGGTTTTCAGGCCAAGACTTTGTCATCTTAATCGAAGGCCGAGGTGGGGGCCCAAGAGGGGGAGTCTCCCTTTGGTCCTACTGAGCTATTTGGAGAGTGAATAATCGAGCAGTATACCCTTTACCAAATCCCCAATGAGTTTGAATGTATCCAACCCGACCCCAACCATCTTCCCTAGAGTCACGGTCGAGATGAGGTCTATGTCTTCGAAGAGGCGTTGGTTGCTGGTCTTCATTTTCCTTTACATCCTTTCATCCCTACGGTACTTTCTCATTATGGTGTCTCTTTAGGTTAGCTTCATCCCAATGGTAACCGAACTTTAGTAGGTTTGATTTCTTTAAGCCATCACCTCAACTATCCGTTGGATTTAGATATCTTTGTCGAGCTGTGTATTATGGAGAAGGTTCCCAATGTGCCCTATTGCTTTTATCTTCCTTTCTACAAAGGTCACAATTTTTTAGATGGCTTTCCCTCGAAAGTCAAAAGATAGGATGAATAGATATTTCTTCCTCTCTCATAGTACCAGTTGGAACATGGACACCATATGGCAGAGAGATTGCCGAAAATTCGATGTAGAGTTTGACGACGAGTTGTGATGTGAGTTCCAACGCCTTATGCGCTAGAACTTTAACGTAGAAAATTTTTTGGCCGAGAATATGCTTATTCGGGCCGGCCTGAGCCATATAGGTAGGTCAACCAACTTGCCTTTGGTACTTTGCTTTTCTTATTTATCCTTTAGCTTGGCTAATCTTTTTCCCGCTTTTTTCAAATGTGGCGAGTATGGAATCACTTTTGGTGGAACCCAAGAAGAAGGCCTCGAGGAAAAGATGAGGGTTGGTCGCTCATCGATGGAGGGCACCTCGGCCAGTGCCGAGGTGAGGTCATCGTCGTTTGCTCCACCTGTCATTGACCTAGAGGAAGGCGGCAACCCTATGAGTACCAACCAAGACTCTATGGGACTAATTGCCTTTCAACCTTAGGTCAACCAAGAGGAACGTGCTGCCAGCCCTTGTACCTCTGACATACCCCGCTTCGTCCCGAACGTTGACATTTCTATACTCGACCGCCTTAATGACCCGTATGTGGCCCTCCAGATGGGAAGAGGCATGCTACTTTCGGAAGACGTGCGTTATTACCAGGGCTTGGATCCAACCAACGTTGGAGCTCAGATGACTCATTGTATCCTTCAGGTTTATCTTCCAGCCTTTTGAAGCTTTTGTGTTTTTGTTATGTAGTTCTTGTGCTGATTATGTTTTTCTTCTTTTGGTAGGCGAACACCATGGGGAATGTACTGCTGGATCAGGTCGCCTCAGGTCGGAGAGAGAGGCTTGAGCTGTAGTCTAGCGTCGATGCTCTGTAGTTTTAGATGTGAGGAATCCAGCTTAATGCCAAGGAAGACTGTCAGCGATTTATCCAGCTGAGTGGTAAGATATAGTGCGAGTTTGACGAGGCCCGGGAGACCATTTCCGCCCCGGAGTGCCAACTAGAAGAGAGGCAGGCAAAGTATACAGACGATATTTGCCGAGAAGAACTGGTAGCCAATGAACGTTTCCATGACTCCCTTGAATATGCCTAGGAAAAAGTGGAGAACGCAGTCCCCGTAATGAGAAGGGGATTTAAGATTTGTCGCCGCTACTTAAAGAATCTGCATCTTGATTTTGACTTCAGCACTTTCTCTGTCAACGACGTGTTGAATGAGGTCGTTCTGCAGGTCGATAGGGAGCCCTTGACTCCTGATGAAGATGAAGAGGTAGCTGGCGCAGAAGAAGGCGAGGAGAGTGACGATGTCAATGATGTGCTGCAAGGCGGTGATGAAGAAAAGGTCAACCTTGATGTTGGTTGTTTCCTTCTGTTGTTTCCAAGAGCTTATGTGCTCCTATAAGTTGATGTTTCTTGGGCCTATGCATCCGTATTATCAAACTTTTGTTATTGGAGGGTTTTCCTCTTTCTTTTCTCTCTTCTTTCTCTTCTTTTTTTTTGGTATTTTGGCTACATACTTAATGCAATTTTCTTTGTTTCTATACATGTATGATTTCTCTACTGGTGAAAAATTTATATCTTAGACTTTGGCCGAGCTGCTAGTAAGTTGGCTTGCGTGCCTTAGTGCTAAAAGCGATTTAGCATCCCTTAGGCTTCTTTTAGCTGAGCTGCCGAGTAGGTCGGCCTAGGTGCCTTAGTACTAAAAGCGATTTGGAATCCCTTAGGTTTCTTTTAGCCAAGCTGTTGGGAGGTCGGCCTCGGAAACTTAGTGCTAAAAGCGATTTGGCATCCTACGTAGCTCAAAACTCTTCACAGATAGTATTTCTTTAAGTTGTCTCTATTCCATGTGTGGGATACCATCTTCCCCTTCAATGTTTTGAGCTCGTATGTGTTTTCATCGATAACTCTAAAGATTCTATAAGGGCCTTCCCAGTTCGTGCCAAACTTTCCTACATCGGGCTCAGGCACCATAACCTTCCTGAGTACTAAGTTGCCAATTCTAAATTGGTGTTTCTTGACTTGGGCGTTATAGTATCGAGCCACTCGTTGCTGGTATGCTGCAATCTGAATGTAGGCGAGGTCTCGAACTTCTTCTATTAAGTCGAGGTTAGTCCATAAATCGTCCCCGTTAGTCTCTTCATCAAAAGTCTCAGACCATAAAGTTGGTACCTCGATCTCTGTTGGTATCACGACTTCAGTTCCATATGTCAGGTTGAAGTGTGTTTCACCTGTCGCCATCTTGATGGTCGTTCGTTAGGCCCATAACACATTGGGCCTGTTGAAGTGTGTTTCACTTCAGTACACCCACAAACCTTTAACTCGGGAAAGTCGAGCTTTGAAGCTACGGAGGATCGCCCTGTTTGTTAGCTCGGCCTGACCGTTGGCTTGAGGATGTGCGAGCAAGGTGAAGTTCTACTTTATGCCCATCTCCGTGTGCCAATTCTAAAATTTGATATTTTCAAACTATTTGCTGTTGTTTGAGATCACTACCCTTAGTAGTCCAAATCTGCATATGATACTCCTCGGGAAAAAAGTTCTGAACGTTCTGAGCAGTAATGGTTACTTGTGGCTTGGCCTCTACCTACTTCTTGAAGTAGTCAACTGCTACAACAAGGAATCTTCTCTGCCCGGTCAAAGGTGGGAAGGGGCCTAGTATGTCAATTCCCCATTGTGCAAACGGCCATGGACAAGTAAGATATTTTAGGTCAGCGGCTGGTTGGTGTAGGATGTTGGCGTGTCACTGACATTTATCGCACTTGTGCACTAGTTCAATTGTGTTCATTTTCACCATAGGTCAATAGCTAGTTACCTCACATAACTCCGATACCTCTAGTAGTTGGGAATTTTACTGCCAGGTGATAGGTTGATACTACCGCTCAGAGGGCATGCAAGATAGGTTGACTCAGGATGGCATTGTTAAGGGAGGGTGTGCCGACCACAAGGAAGTCATGATCAAACCAAACCAAGTTGGGGGGTGAGCCTGCCACAACTAGTACCCTCACCCGACCAAGGGGCCAAACCACTTCACTGTTGAAGCCAACTAGTGGTATGTCAGTTGGGTATAGATCTTTTTTGTCAAGCTGCATGCGCTCAAATGCTTCCTGGAAAATAATGTCTGTCGAGCTCCTCAAGTTGACCAGAATTCTTTTTACCTCAAAATCATTAATTGTCAACCTCACCACCAGAGCATCGTTGTGCAGATACTGTATTCCACACGTGTCGTCTTCGATGAAGTAGTCTCTTCTCTACAGGGGCGCTTCGGCAGGTTGTCGCTGTCATGCTCTAAATTCCGAATTGAAGTTTTTCCTGCCAAGGTGGTACAACCTGCTACTATTGACCCTTCGATGATCATGTTGATGACCCCTCAGATGGGCCGCTCTAGCTGTTGCCCCTGAGGAGCTTGGTTTCTTTCTTGTTCCCTGCTTGTCTGGGACACCTCCCTACGTTGCTCGGTGGGTTGCTTTGCTTCTTCTTTCTTTACAAATTATCTAAGGTACCCGCGACGGATCAGTTCTTTGATCTTGTCTTTAAGGTTTCTACATTTTTCTGTATCGTGACCTATGTCATAGTGGAAATGACAGCATTTATGCAGGTTCCTAGTTGTTGGGTTGCCCTTTATTCTGGGCGGCCATCTTACATACTCTATTGTTTTTATTTGCATTAAAGTTTCACCCCTTTTTGCATTTAGGGCAATATAGGTTTTATTAAACAAAGGTGGGGTTCTAGATCAATGGTTTGATCCAGAGCTCTAATAGGGAGACTTGCTCTTCCTTTTAGTGACTTGCTTCTTCTGCTTCAAGGGGACTGACTTCTCTTGGGCGATTTGCTCCTTTGCTAGGACTTGCTGCTTGCTGCCTCTTCTTCTGCTCGCTTCCTTTTACTTGACAACTCCGACCGGGATCCCAACACCTCTTCCACCTTGATGAATTTGTTAGCTTCAGCGAGGAATCTCTCCATAGAGGTCAAAGGATTCAACTTGATCTCCCAGCATAGATCAGGGTGATGGACGCCGTTTGTTGCCATGGTGAGTTGTACAACTGGGTCAAGGTTGGGGATTTGGAGATGCTCTAGGTTGAATCTCCTAATGTACTCGTAGAGTGTCTCATTAGGTCGTTGAATGACATTTAGCAGGCAAGTTGTAGATTTAGGGTGCCTCTTGCTGGTGGCAAAATGAGTGATGAATAGATTGGTGAGCTAATCCCATCTCTTTATGGAGCCAAGAGCCAATCTAGAGTACCATAGCCGAGCTGTGTCTCGGAGGGTTGTTGGAAAAGCAATACACATACTTGCACCGTTGGCCCTGTGTAGTTGCATTAGGGCTTGAAAGTTGTCTACATGGTCTATCGGGTCTGATGTTCCATTATATGATTCGAGGGTAGGTGCCCTGAAGTTCTTTGGCCGTGGGGTCGTAAGTATCTCAGGGGCCAAAGGTGATGTGCGAGATATAGGGTGCCCTGATGAGGCACCTACTTGGCTAGTTACTTTAATTTCTTCTTTTTAGTCTATCACGTTTGCAGATGGAGCGAGTTGACTTTTCTTCGAGTTGCAGTGAGCACGTCTTCGACGCCTTCTTTTAAAGCCTTTGAAGGAACTAGCGGCTTCAGTTCCAATGGGAGCAGTAGCTCGGATTTCCACTAGAAGCTGGTTCTGGTTCTGATCGGGGTTCTGGTCAGGAACCCAGTTGGAGACTTGGTTGGGAACCCGAGCAGGGGCTGGATTATGGTTCAACTCGACATTCTATTGTTGCTGTAATCGCGGCTATTGTACTTGTTGATTCTGAAGCTGTGGATGAGTCTACTGCTACTGTGGCTGTTGTTGCCCCCCCCCCCCCATTAGGGTGGCGAACTTGTCATCCCAGGATCTCATCTGATTGCTTATTCCATGAATGCATTGCACAAGGTCATATAACTAGTGTGCATCGACCTCGGCGGAAGCCGTGGGTGGCTCTAATGCAGGAGGAGGCACGTTCACATGAGATGGTTCCAATGTCAGGTTTAGAGTAGGTCGGACACCTGGTGGAGTCAGAGGTACATTAATTTGTCCAATGGTTACTGAGGGGACTTCCGGGATCATGATGAGTTGTTCATGTCCCCCAAAGACTTGGTTATTGTTGTTAGTAGAAGGTTGGTTGCTTGTTGAAGCCATAAGTATCAATACTTGATGTTTAAAGAAAATGAGAACTTAGCTTTTTGCGCCATTTTCCCATAGACGGTGCCAATTGATGTAGCACGATCTGGCGACTCTCACGTGTCTAATGACTCGGACGTTGATTCGGATGCTTGCTTTGTCAGTAGCCGAGCTGTACTAGGCCAAGGTAAGGTTGGTCGAGCTGAATGGTTCTACAAGAGAGGTAGAGTTAGAGTGCTCGGGTTGCTTTTACCCGGGGTGGGTACTCCGATGCTTAAGTCAGTGAATTGTGCTTGAGAGTTCTTTAAGAGATAAGAGAATGCGAGAGCTTGATCATGCTTACCTTCTCAAGTGAAAATAAGTGATTTATATAGACATGAGTGACCTGAATCCTCTTGTAACGAGACTCAGGTTCTCGCGGAGTCGTTTCTGTCAAGTCAGGAAAGTAATGGCGTCTGTTACGTAATATGCACAGGGGATGAGGTCCGTTAGATTAACTCTGATGCATGTGTTGCGGTAGGCCGACCTTACGGTCGACTCGTTAGTACTCCGGAGATCTTGGACTGGTAACGGATCTATGCAGCAAGTCAACAAGCTCGCCTTGTAGGTTGCAAAAGTTACTTCTCTTAGCTCGGGCAGTCTCTGAAGTAGGTTGCTATTTGTTGAGACCTATTAGCTCGGCCTGGTCGAGGTATTCGAGGTTGGCCTAGGCGAGGTGTTACAGGCTAACTTGCCGAGGTGATCTTCTTACTCAGCGTCGAGGTGTCACTTGAAAGCCACGTGTCATGATGTAATTCAGAGGACCAAATTACCCCTCATTAGTTAGTTTCAACTTTTTTTTAGGGGGGTTATAGAAATACCCCTCAACAACTATAAACAACTATCTGTGGGGGTATTTATGTATTTTGGCCATAGGGAGAAAAAATGACAAAAATACTCCCCAATAGCTATATAAACAAATAGTTTTGGGGGAATTTTAAGTAAAACGATAAATGACTTTACAATGAACAAAATACCCTTGCTAATAACAAAAAATAACTAATTTTTACGATATTTTGGGCAATTGAATTAGTTTCAATTCCTATAAATACTCATATCTTCCACCATTCTCATCACACCAATTCAACAATTCTCTTCTCATACTCTCTGAAGCTTTCATACACTCTCAAACACTCACAATACTCTCTCTACTCTCCAATTCTCAAGTCTCGACTTTTTTCACATTTTAACAAGAAGAAGGCTTGCTCAAGTATCTCAAGTTAGCAATTTGGGAGGCTTGCAGGCTTCAACCATTGAAATCAAGTTTGAGATTTTGAACCGACAATCCAGGTAAGTGCAATTTAATTAATTTTTATTCTTTTAGCATTAAAAAAATGGTTGGCTCCTCCTGAAATCAATTCACTAGCGTGTTCAATGCTGATGATGTTCAGTTGTAACATGATAGTGTTAGCATTGGTATGGATGCTGATGAGGGGAATTTTGGCCACCCCACACAGTTACAAACACGTGGACGTTGTTGGCAACACATCGTCCAACTCAACAAGATAGCTCGACAAATCAACACGTGGCAATCGGCATCAGGTGCGCGGCCGAGCTGGGGTGAGCTCGCCACGCCAACAACAACAGCTACCCCACACAGTTACAGACATGTGGACGTTGTTGGCGATGCAGCGTCCAACTCATCAAGACATCTCGATAGACCAGCACGTGGCAATCGACTTCAGGTGCGCAGCCGAGCTGGGGTGAGCTCGGCCCGCTGACAACAACAGCTCGCCTTGAAACCGTCTCGCGTGTCGTGCCCACTCGAACACCGTTACTGCAATTATAGGAACAGCTCGCCGAACCATACGTTGCTGGACTCGCGGGCTACCTGTAATTGCCGTGTGAATCCAGCAACTAACAGTCCAACATAACCCAAACTACGGAAACAACTCTGTAGAAGACTCAGAGACATTGCCTGATGGCACCTGAACCTCAGATAGATATAAAAAGAACCCAAGATCACTCTAAAAGGTATGCACATTGATACCCTCAAAGCTCCCTTATGTTCTCAGAGATTACTCCACACACTCACTAACTTAAGCATCAGAGTGCCCTCCTCGGGTAAAAACTACCCGGGCACCCTCACCTCCTTTCTTTTTATAGATTGCACTCAGCTCGGTCACACAGATACCAGCTCGGCAATACAGTTCGTCATTGCCAGGTTGGACCCCTGTTAGAGCCAGATCACAAGACATGAGGGAGCATCTAGATTGTGCATCATCGAATGGCATCGTCTGTGGGAAATACAACAAAAATCTAGTGTTTCCTTTTATTTATCTCTTTATCTCTCTCATTTTACTCAAAGACACCTTTCAATGGAATCTTCCAGCAACCCTTCTACCAACAATGTCAACGGCCAAATGCCAATGATCACAATAGGCCAAATGGGCTTTTCTTTATCGCCAGCCGATGTGCAGGACAATATGAACATGCCACCTCCACCTCTGGTTGTGGATCCCGTGGCACCTCCCACCGCAATGGACATGCAGAAATTCAATGACATAGTACAATGTGTTCACAACATGACTGAACATATTCGATCATGGGAAAACAGGTTCGTCTTTGTTGTTGGTCAATAGCAACAACCATTCCAACAACAGCAGCAACAACAGTTTCAACAACGATAGCAATTCCAACAACAAAAACAACAATACCAATAGAAGCACCCCGTGGCACTAGATCAACAAATCTTGCATGATGGACAGCTGGTACCATAAGACAGTCATGTTTGTGACAGCCAACAGTGATCCCTTAGTAGCCAACGGGTCCCGTTCGATGATCAATACGTTTCGAACAATAACCAGGAAATCTTGAAGAATAGCCAACAACTCCCTCCACAAAATAATAACTTGAATCAAGAAGACCCACCTCGCCCATGGGTGCATAGTCAGATTCAAATCCCTAGCAGAGAAGATGTGGCAGCTCGGAATGAGCAGGTACCCGCAGAAAGACAAGTCGAGGTCCCTACCGAAACCAATGTAGCTAGCTCCACTGAATGCACAAAGAGGAAGAAACGTATGCACTGCGTAGGGAGAAAAATACGTCTATGGGGTACTGCTACAAAAATCTAAGTTCTTACCCTCTAGAGAGCTGAGTTTTCACCTTCTAATTTCCGTTTCTATTAACTCAATGACATTTTTCAGCAGCATTAACATCAAGAATGAAGAATCAATCACTAGGGGCAAGAACATCCGTGATGAACCTTGAGAACAAAGTCCATCTTGAGCTACCCAAGGCCTAACCCGAGCTTTAAGTTTTTAGATCTCAAGGATGTCGGCACGTGGCAATCAACATCAGGTGCGAGCCGAGCTGGGGCGAGCTTGGCCCGCCGACAACAACAACTCGCCCCAAAACCGTCTCACGCGTTGTGACCGCTCGAACACCATTACTGCGACTACAGGAACAACTCATCGAACCGTATGCCGCTAGACTCGCAGGCTACCTGTAATTTCCGTTTAAATCCAACAACAGTCCAACATGCCCCAAACTGCAAAAGCAACTCCGTAGAAGACTCAGAGACATTGCCTGATGGCACCTAAACCTCAGATAGCTCAGAGCTATCTGATACCCTCAAAGCTCCCTTATGTTCTCAGAGATTACTCCTACACACTCACTAACTTAAGCATTGGCGTGCCCTCCTCGGGTAAAAACTACTCGGGCACCCTCACCTCCTTTCTTTTTATAGATCGCACTCAGCTCGGTCACATAGATACCAGCTCGGCCATACAGCTCGTCAGTGCCAGTTTGGACCTCTGTTAGAGCCAGATCACAAGACACGAGGGAGCGTCCAGATTGAGCATCATCGAATGGTGCCGTCTGTGGGAAATGCAACAAAAAGCTAGTGTTTCCTTTTATTTATCTCTTTATCTCTCTCATTTTACTCAAAGACACCTTTCAATGGCATCTTCCAGCAACCCTTCTACCAACAATGTCAACAGCCAAATGCCAACGATCACAGTAGGCCAAATGGGCGTTCCTTTACCACCAGGCGATGTGCAAGACAATATTAACATGCCACTCCACCTCCAGCTGTGGATCCCATGGCACCTCCCACTGTATTGGACATGCAACAATTCAACGACTTAGTATAGTGTGTGTACAACATGACTGAATAGATTCGGTCATGGGAAAACAGGTTTGTCTTTGTTGTTGGGAAACAACAACAACCATTCCAATAGCAGCAGCAACAACAGTTTTAGCAACGACAACAATTCCAACAACAAAAACAGTAGTACCAATAGCAGCACCCCGTGGCACCAGATCAGCAAATCCTACACGATGGACAGTTGGTACCATGAGACAGTCTTGTTAGACAGT
Organism: Nelumbo nucifera; assembly: GCF_000365185.1. Next base: position 324,693 of record NW_010729209.1, read on the forward strand.
GTATGCCCTTAGCTCCAAACAGAATGATGTACATTATGACATTTAATGTAAATGAATAAAGTACATATTTGATTCATGTTATTATGGTGTGTTTCTGTGAAATACCGTTAAACTGGACACATATGAGACTCGTGTTGGTTTAGAATCTTCACAACCATTGGATAGATCTGGGGATATTTATCTTGCCAAGGCTGACACTGATGTGCCGCCAAGTTGGTTAGGGTGGCTTGTCTCAGCTACCAGGGTGAGACCTGAGGTGCATGTAGTGTGGGTTTTCTTGAAACTCTGAACCGGACCAGAATTCCAGTATTGCCCTAGACCTTGGAGATAGATGGGCAAAACTAGAATGTTACACCTGACCCCTAGACTCGATTATAATACTACACTAGGTGTCGGATTGGGTTGTCTTTGATATGCCAATCAGTGAGATCCTTAGAGGGGGTCAAAACATGAGTATGTTGGGACAGTCCGAGAATTCATCTGAGTGGGTGATTATAGTGACAGGATCAGCCCCTTTGTCGGATAAAGCGAATGATCGGGGATGCACTCTCTCTGATGGAAACCTAAAATGCTGGCAGTTGATTTCAACCGTTGAAATTTGTTTTGCAAAATATATTTATATATATATATATATATATATATATATATATATATTATGGTTTCAAAATGTTTGCAAAAGGTTTTAATTCCCGGGATCCATGTGAGTAAAGAGTGCAACACTGTACCTTGCAGCCAAGGGAGAGGTCCTCTCTTGTCGGGTAGTGTTTGATCATTATGGGCTAAGAGGTTAAGTGTAAGACCATTAAGGGTAATACCTAATGGGCTAATCTTGCATCTGCCCACAGTCCTTGGGTTTTTATAAGGTGGCTTGACCCAACGACCATTTAGTGTAAATGTTGGGCCCATTAAGAGCCCGTGATAATAGACTCAAGGGTTCACTATTTCCTACAGTGAATTCGGCCAAGCCTTGTAACAGAGGCTGGGCTGAACCCATGTGGCTGATGTGTAGATCAATGTTTGGGTCCCACTCCATACAAGGATAGCCAACTGGACAACAGTTTGGAGGTTAAGTGAGTACATAGACTTAATGAGCCTAAAACCCAATTCGAACTGGCTTAATAAGTAATTAAAAAGGGGCGGTTCTGGGATTTAGATCAGCAGATAGGATAAGGGATTATCCCTATCCACTCAGAGAGTCCAGATCCAAATAAAGATTTGGATCAGGAAACTCCTAATTTGATTAGGAAGGCTGATCTTTATCTACAGATAAGATAAGGGTTTATCCTTAAGAGATAGCAGCAGCAGTAGGGACTCTTAAAGAGAGTCCAGATCCAAATATAAGATTTGGATTAGGAAACTCCTAATGGGATTAGGAGGTGCTCTCTTTAAAGGATATAAATAGATGAGCAGGGAGAACCTCCAAAAACACAACAATCAGTTCACAAATTACAAAGAGAGAAGAATATGTAGTTTGACTGCTCCTGTCTTCTGCTCTTGCCGGCCCTATCAATTTGATCTCCACCTGTGGGAGCGATCAAGATCAAGAAGGGTTCTTGATATTACCTTTTGGTAGAAAAGGTAATATGAAGTCGTGCTCACTAGCCCTCCATCACATTCTTGCTGAAGAATTCGATTCTTGCTGAAGAGTCGTCTTGCTGATTTTGCTTCATCCTGCACCATGTCATCTTCGGTGGAAGTAGTCTTTGGATTTTTCCTTGGGTGTGAATACCTTCATTGGAGGTTATTATTACTAGGTATCAGGTATATCCCTCCACTCCCTTTTGGTTTCAGATCTGGTCCGGTTTGGTTTCAAGATTGATCCTTCATAATGCAGTTTTCTAAAATAGGGAATGTGATTCCCACATGGGAGAGAAAAGTTTTTGAAATTTCGCCCAACCTTCCTGTAGGGTTCGGCCATCCATATGATGGATCTCTCATCCCTTCAAGTCTGGTTTGTGACAACCAACAGTGATCCATTTTCTTCCAACGGGTCTCGTTCAATGATCAATACATTCCGAACAATAACCTGGAAATCTCGAGGAATAGCCAACAACTCCCTCCACAAAATAATAACTTGAATCAAGAAGACCCACCTCTTCCATGGGTGCACAATCAGATTCAAATCCCTGGCAGAGAAGATGCGGCAGCTTAGAATGAGCAGGTACCCGCAGAAAGACAAGTCGAGGTCCCTACTGAAACCAATGCAGCTAGCTCCACTGAATGCACAAAGAGGAAGAAACATATGCACCACGCAGGGAGAAAAATATGTGTATGGGGTACTGCTACAAAAAACTAAGTTCTTACCCTCTAGAAAACTGAGTTTTCACCTTCTAATTTCCGTTTCTATTAACTCAATGACATTTTTTAGCAGCACTAACATCAAGAATGAAGAATCAATCACTAGGGGCAAGAATATCCATGATGAGCCTTGAGAACCTCCCCCTGTGACAATCAGATATTGGCATGGGAGAACAACTAGCAGCAGAACAATTAGTAGTAGAACGACCTGAACAACCAACCTCCTATCGACAACACGGCCCTCGATAACAACCAACTACCAGTGGAGAGCCGAGCTATGGCTCCTCTCGGACTGAGTTTGCCAGCTCATCTTCGAGGACCAAGAAAACGCGTGAAAGGCGTACTCACCATGCTAAAAAAAAAAAAAAGAAGTCAGACCACTCCGACTAGGAAAGTGTCAAGAGGTAAAGTGAAGAACAAGGAAGGGACAAGCAACAGCTCGCCACGAAGAAAAAGCATGTCGCCTTGGAGCAGGTGTAACAACTCGTCATGAAGAAAAAACAGTTCACCTCGGAGTAGGCGCAACAGCTCATCATGAAGAAAAAGCTGGTCACCACATCGGGGCTTGACTTAATGACAAGCCACTCCACCTCTATATAGAAGCTCACCTTTGACAAGCTAAAAAGATAACTTAGTTCGCCTCCACTATTAACCAAACTTGAGACCGAGGACGAGCTTAAACTCTACCTCTCTGCAAGTGATGAGGTGGTTAGCTCGGTCCTAGTAAGAGAAGTAGATAAGAAACAACGATTTGTTAGCAAGGTCCTGCACACAACGGAAACGAGCCTGACATAGAGAAGCTTGCCTTTGCACTGGTGCTAGCCGCCCGGAAGCTAAGACCATATTTCCAAGCCCACACAATTACAGTTTTGACCGATCGACCTCTGGTCTCGGGCAGGCTAACAAAATGTTCAATAGAGCTCAGTAAGTACAACATCTGGTACGAGTCGCGATTCACAATAAAAGCGTAGGTCTTGGCAGATTTCATTGCCGAGTTCGCCACCCCTTAAAGCGATTGAGCTAGAAGCAGAAGCTTCGTCCAGTGTGGCACCACCCCCAGCTCGCGAGATAGCAGGCTGGGATGAGGAGCCTCAGATACTTCATGTGGATGGCTCATCCAACCAGAGCGGGGGCGGAGCTGGGATGATGCTATATGGACCCAGCGATGTGAAGCTGGAATATGCACTTCGGTTTCAATTCCGAGCTTCAAATAACGAGGTTGAATATGAGGCACTGTTGGCTAGCTTGGCACAAGCAAAGGAAGTGGGAGCTAAACACCTTATAGTGTGTAGTGACTCACAACTCATCGTAAATCAAATGAATGTGGAATACGAAGTGCGAGAACCCTCCATGAAAGCCTACTTGGCCAAGGTGAGAGAACGCCTCTCCAATTTTGACTCTTAGTATCTCCAACAAATTCTGATAGTGGAAAATACAGAGGCTGATCCCCTTTCCAGACTTTCGAGAATGATTGACTCAACAAAAAGAACAAAATGCAGCTCGACTTATAGAAGGACAAGCAGCTTGCTACGCGATAGTAGGCGAGTAGCTCTATAGAAGATATTTCATGTACTACATGGCCGAGCTGGATAGACCTGATCTTCAGCTACCTAAAACATGGTACAATGCCAAAAGAAAGAAATGCAACTCGACGGATAGAATGACAATCATCTTGCTACATGATAGTATGCGAGTTGCTCTGCAAGAGGTCCTTCACATTACCTTACCTACGATGCCCGGGCGAGTTGAATCGGCGCCTGTAATAGTTCGAGCTAGCGACAAGAGCAAATCGGACCAGCGGCTAGAGCAAGTAGACCCAAAATGCCCCAAAAAAATTCTACTCTCTTCGTCAACTAGGTAATGACTTGAGAGTGGGGGACAATTGGTGAGGGGCATTTTGGCCACCCACACAGTTATAGACATGTGGACGCTCTCGGCGATGCAACATCCAACTCAACAAGACAGCTTGACAAATCGGCACGTAGCGATCGACATCAGGTGCACGGCCAAGTTGGGGCGAGCTCTACCCGTCAACAACAACAACTTGCCTTGAAACCGTCCTGCGCGCCGCGCCCGCTCGAACACCATTACCGCGACTAAAGGAACAACTCTCTGAACCGTACGCCGCAGGACTCGCGGGTGACCTCTAACTGTTGCACGAATCTAGCAACTAACAGTCCAACACACCCCAAACTACGGAAACAGCTCCGCAGAAGACTAAGAGACGTTGCCTAATGGCACATGAACCTCAGATAGCTATAAAAAGAACCCAGGATCACTCTGAAAGGTATGCACACTGATACCCTCAAAGCTCCCTTATGTTCTCAGAAATTACTCCTACACACTTACTGGCTTAGGCATCGGAGTGCCCTCCTTGGGTAAAAACTACCCGAGCACCCTCACCTCCTTTCTTTTTACAGCTCACACTCAGCTCGATCACACAAATACCAGCTCGGCCATACAGCTCGTCACTGCCAGGTTGGACCCCTGTTTGAGCCAGATCACAAGACACGGGGGAGCGTCCAGATTGTGCATCATCAGATCCTACTGACATTGTTGGAGTTCCTACCCCTAGTACTATTGTTGGGGGAAAAATAAAAGAAAGGCACTAAGTTTACTTGCCCCGTTTGGAAATTATTTAAAATAGAGGAGGTTGATGGGTAGGGAAAAAGTGTCATTTGCCAAAAATGTAGGAGTGACTTTAGCTACTGTAGCTAGGGGTGTCAATTGGACTAGATTTGGTCCAATTCGATCCAGTCCAATTTGAGTCTACTACAAATGGACTAGGTCCAATCCAATCCAATGAATATTTTGGACCATTTTGGACCAGTCCAATTCAATGTTCTGACCATTTAATATGTTGATATTCGTTTTAATTTAGATTGGTTTCAACCCAAACCCAATCCATTGATACCTATATTCTTATCTTATATCAATGGACTACATATTGGCTTAATCCAACCCAATCCATTATAAATTTATTATGGACGGACCAGGTATAGTCCAATCTAATAAATATTTTGGATCGGATTGGTCCAATCCAATATGTCTTGTTAGTCCGTCCAATTCGTCCAAATTGATTTTGGACTAGACAGAGTCATCCAAAACCGGTCCATTGACACCCATAACTGTAGCAAGGGTGGTACTGGCCACTTTGCAGACATTTGCTCACCCATGAGAAGCAAGAAGAAGACGAAGGGAAAGAAAAATCACAAATACAAATTGCGCGTGATGAGGCAAGAGTTGGCAAAATATATTGTACATACTAAACAACCATTTTTATTTGTTGGGGATAGTAAAGTTGAAAAACTTTTACATAATTCTATAAATCCTTAAAGAATCAAAGAAAGAGACAAAGTAGATCGTCTTGTAAGAAAATTAAAAAAAAAACATTGCACAAGAAAACCTAAAGAAAAAACAAAAGGAAATAAATAAAATGATGGTAAACCGTAGACCGTTTTGGAGGATCTTAAAGAAGAAGACCAAACACAAAAAAAAAAGCAGAAAATGAAAATAAAGGAACATATTGCGCATGCTCAAATAAAGCCCACAGTAGAAGAAACCTTTGAATAGTGACAATTCGAAAGCATAAAAAATCATGGTTTTCGAATCGTCGTTGATCCGAACGGTTGAACATTTCTTCCAGGGAACCGTCAAAGCAACCAGTTCTGTTTTACCCCAATCCCGGTCCTTGGCGAAAAACCGTTGAATTGGTCAATGACCCATTGACCCGGGAGGTCAAACCGTCGACCGATTGACCCATTCAATGGTTTTTAGCCTTTTTATTATTTTATTATTTTTGTTGTCAAAACGGGCCGTCTGTTCAAATTAGATGGCCAAACCGTCAACTCAAAAACTAATGGTTAGAACGATTCCATTTTTGGGTCATATAAGTCACACGCTCGCTTTTTAGCTTGTATGTGTAGATACCATTTAGTGAACGCTCAAGCGTCCACGAAGCATCAACCGTTAGATATGGATGAGTGGTTAATTCTAAGATAGAGCTGTTTATTATGCAGAAAAGAAAAGTTTTAGCCGAAAAAAACAACGAAAAATGGTTGTTATATGAAAAGGGTAAAATAGTAAAAGCACAAAAGATGAAAATGGCAAAACGAAAATTCAAGTCACAATACACTACAACGAAGTAGGATTATGGCGTACTGCTAGAAAAGAAAAGTTTTAACCGAAAAAAAAAAAACAACAAAAAATGGTTGTTATATAAAAAGGGTAAAATAGTAAAAGCCCGAAGGATGAAAATGGCAAAACGAAAATTCACAACACAATACACTACAATGAAGTAGGATTATGGTGTAGTGCCATTTGGCGAAAGGGAATATCACTCTTTTTCCTTTAATATATATGTATATATATTAGCGGAGGACCCTGCTTCGCAGGGGTTGGAATGGAATTGTCAACCCGTTCACCCGGTTCTTGTTTAAAAACCGTTGAATCAGTTAATGATCCATTGACTCGTGCGGTCAAACCATCGACCCATTGACCCATAAAATGGTTTTTGGCCGTTTTTTATTTTTTAATTGAGAACCATCCAGGCAATTGGTTCAATTTTATCCTAATCTCGGTCCCTGGCCAAAAATCGTTGAATCGGTCAATGACCCATTGACCCAGGTAGTCGAACCATTTACCCGTTCAATGGTTTTTGGTCTTTTTTTTTTGTTTTTTTTTTAATTTTTGTTGTCAGAACGGGCCATCCGGTCGAACCGAACAGTCGAACTGTTGACCCGAAAACCGGTGGCCAGAACGATTCCGTTTTCAAGTTGTATGAGTCACACGCTCGAACGACATAACACGTATGGTACTACTTAATGGACCTCACACACTCAATTTTTTGCTTGTAATTTTTGTTGTCAGAACGGGTCGTCCGTTTTTTTATTTTTTTAATTGGGAACCGTCCAAGCAACCAGTTCCGTTTTACCCCAATCCCAGTCCCTGGCCAAAAACCATTGAACCAGTCAACAACCCATTGACCCGAGTGGTCGAACCGTCAACCCATTGACCCGTTCAATGGTTTTCGGCTGTTTTTTTTTTATTTTTTGTTGTTAGAACGGGCCGTCCGTTTGAACCAGGCGGTCAAACCGTCGACCTAAAAACCGGTGGCCAGAATGGTTCCATTTTCGGGTCATATGAGTCACATGCTCGAATGACATAACATCATGGCTTTTAAAACCGACCCAGAGACCGAACTAGTTAGGGGTCTGGTTACTGGGTCGAACGATCCGACCGTTCGAACCGAACGATCAGCCCATTTTAAAAAAATGGTCAAAACCGTTAAAAATAAAAAAATAAAAAACAGTCAAAACCATTCGAACGGTTCGATATCTAGTTATTAACAATATTTATAATAACTTATATATTTATATAATTAGATTATTATATATATCTAATTATCTAACAATTTATCACGCTCAATGACATAACATCATGGTTTTTAAAACCGACCTGGAGACTGAACCGGTCAGGGGTCCGGTTACAAGGTCGAACGGTCCAACTGTTCGAATCGAATGATCGGCCCGTTTTAAAAAAATAAAAAACGATCAAAACCGTTTGAATGGTTCAATATCTAGTTATTAACAATATTTATAATAACTATTATATATTTATATAATTAGATTATTATATATATCTAATTATCTAACAATTTATATAATTAATAGGAAATGAGTTGCTCTCATGTGAGAATCTACTCGCACGAATAGATTACATTTCTTGCACGGAGAGAACACCCCCATCCTATATAATGAATGCATATTATGGGAATGAACATTTTCTTTTCAAAATGACACAAAGTGAATTCCAATGTACAAACTATTGAATCTTATCTACTTTTGTTAGGGTTAGAGCTATAAAACGAGGCCGACATGGTATGGTTCCGTGTGCAACCTGTGCAAAGTGCGGGCTTTCAGCCCGTGTTTCCCTCCCTTGGGATATTTTGGGGGGTTGGCCCAACATGGCCCATGGCCCAAGCCTATACGGGATTGTACTGTGCCGTGCTGTGTACTTGGCCAAAGCTATTTATTTAAAAAAATTGAAAAAAAATCTTAAAATTTTTATTTTATATAAATTTTGATATATACAATTGTTTATATATACAATAATTAAATATAATATAATAAAATTGAAAACAATTGTTTATTTTATTAATATATTATATACTATATATTATTATAAAATTATAATTTATATAATATGTTATATATATATTATATATTATATATATAAATATATGGGCCGTGCCAGCACACTGGCTGCGGGTGGCACAACATGTGATCCTGAAACCCCAAGCTCAACACAACCCATACAATGTGCTATGCTTGGCACGACCCGATTTTCACCTTTAATTAGGGTAAACCTATGCAATGCAGGGGTTAAATAGAAATTTGGCTAGATTAGGGTTGAAAATTTTGAGCATGGTCCGTGTGCAGCTCGTGCAAAGTGCAGGCTTTCAGCCCGTGTTTCCCTCCCTTGGGATATTTTGGGGGGTTGGCCCAACATGGCCCACAACCCAAGCCTACACGGGATCGTACTGTGTCGTGCTGTGAACTTGGCCAAAGCTATTTATTTAAAAAAATTGAGAAAAATCTTAAAATTTTTATTTTATATGAATTTTGATATATACAATTGTTTATATATACAATAATTAAATATAGTATAATAAAATTGAAAACAATTGTTTATTTTAATAATATATTATATACTATATATTATTATAAAACTATAATTTATATAATATGTTATATATATTATATATTATATACATAAATATATAATATATAAATATATGGGCTATGCCAACACACTAGCCGCGGGTGGCACAACATGTGAACTTGAAACCCCAAACTCAACACAACACACAACCCATACAATCATGCTATGCTTGGCACGACCCGATTTTCACCTTTAATTAGGATAAACCTATGCAATGCAAGGGTTAAATAGAAATTTAGCTAGATTAGGGTTGGAAATTTTGAGTTTTGACATAGGTGTGAATTTAGGATATTGTTTATGTTTAGGGTTTATCTTACATTAACCCTTAATTCTACCCAAACCATTTAATTTACACCTTAGGGCCAAAAAAGATTTAAGAAAAAAAATAGAGATTAAATGGGGGACTGGAGATGTTTCAAATGTTGATTATTGCAAAGGACTCACCCCATTGTGCTTATTTTTAATTGCTTTATTAGAACAAGCAACTAATTTAAGTGCCTTTTCACTAAATATTCATGAGCATTTATTGATAAGCATTTTTATCACAAAAACACTCCTAGATAGAGATGGCAATTTCCCCCATCTTTGATGGGGATTCGACTTCCCCGATCCCATCGGATCGGGGATCAGGATTGTTTTGGCGGAGCGAGGATGGGGACAGGGATTAATAGGAATTTTTGATTGGGGTTGGGGTCGGGGATGGGGATTGAGGTCCCCGCCCCTGATTATGTATATATATATATATTATATATATTAAATATATATTATTATATTATTTATATTATATATATCAAAATATATTTAAAATTTTATTTATAATTCAAAATTTATATTTATTTTAAGTAATTTTTTTTCAAATAAATACTATTATCTAAAAAAATTTTGGGGATTCAAGTCCCCGCAGGGAACCCATCCCCGTCGGGGATTGGGGATGGAGGACAAATTTTATCCCCGACAGGGATCAAGGATAGGGATGGGGGTTAATTTCATAATCGGGGTCGAGGATGGGGAATATAATCCCCGCCCCAAACCTGCCCTGTTGCCATTCCTACTCACAGACGGGAAAATAGATAGGGAGACACTTGCCTCACGTCCAAGCCATTAAATTAAATCAAATTATTTTATCATTTTATTTTTATGTACACATATACATGGCACAAGCCCGACTTCAGATTCTCATAACACTGTCCTAACAGGTAATTAGAGTTGTACATCAAAAACATATCCCCATGAATGACAATAGAGATGTAGCAGAAGATCTCCACCCCATAAGTCTTTCCCTATTTAAAGGAAACTGTTCAGAAAAAATAAAAGATAAATTTCTTAAAGTACTTGTATGGTTTAGAAAATTGGCTAAGTCTATCTTTACTGTTTATATATTCTCTTAAAACACCCTTACGTTTTCTGTCACACTCGGTTACGCGTAAGATCATATGATTGATATATTTTCTAAAATTTTTTAAAATACCCTTTCTGATGCATCGCTTTTCCTTACCTCTCCTCCAAGGTTGCTCTTCGTCTTTGTGGGAGAGGATGCCAGTGTTTCCTCGTCGCTGCCACTGGCCCAAAAGGAACAGGGACTTTCGTCAAACACCCCGTTCATGCCATCTCCGCCCTCGTCTCCATCTCTTGCAGCTCCAACTCCTCCATTTTCAGGCAGGATTCTTCTTCGCAGATGCAACAGCTCCTCTGCCTCTACTCGGTGGGAATAAATGGCATCAACAACATTCTATTAATGGCCACCACCGGCGTAGCTGTTCTGTCACCTTGTGGCTCTGTTCTTTCGTTTTTCAAGAATTAAAGCTCTCGAAGAGGTCAAGAAAAACCCCAGAGAAATAGAGAGAGTCAAATAGAGCCTGCTAGAACCGGGAAAACTAGCACAAGCACCGACTTACGACTGGGAACCTTAAGAAGATGTTGGTGATGATGGCTGGAAGATGGGTTTCGTCAACATACACAGGGGATCCCGCTACACAGATCTCTTGTTAAGCAAAATGTTGAGTAATGCGAGATGAACTGTGGTGTCAACAGAGAGAGAGATTTTAGCCCAATCACGTGGTGACCGCCGTCATAAACAGCTTGAGAGACGGGACCCATTAAACCAACGCTGCCTCCCCCGTAAACCAAGCCGATGCTCCTTTCGACCTACAATTCAGTAATTCAAAAAGAAATAAAAATGGGAAAAAGGAATCCATCAATTTGAGTATATTTCTTAAGACCAACACAGCAATAATTCTGTAGAAAACAGAGTAAATAATTCCAGTTGTTTCTCCCCAATATCTTTTCCTCTTTCTAATATTCTGATGTTACTAAATTTATCAATCGGGATTCCTTAATAGATTCACTTTATAGAGAGAGGGAGAGAGTTTGAATGTCTGCTAATAGTGAAGCATTCGTGGAAGATAACTAGTTTAATTCCACACTAAGAGACAGAATAAGATGGAAATAAGCATCATCAAAGATTATGAGAGGTAATTTTTCACCCAATTCAAGTGAAACGACATTCAAATTGCTTGTTGCTGCAGCCTGCATAATCAACCGCCCAACTTCAACTTGTAAAACTAACCTTACCAATGGCAGCACCAGCTGTGCCCCCAAATCCGGTTATAACATTGAGCACTCCATTAGAAAATAAATAACTCTGTCCACATCTTAGGGGAAGGTTGTGGGTTTTCTTTAAACCTGGTAATTTCTCCCCTTCTTTTATCTCTATTGATAAATCAAAGGTACGATGATAAATTTTCTCCCATGCTGATGATCATGAACTTAGCCTGAACTTCCAGCCATGGACTTTCTAATTAACAGAGTACCGTCGATCTGGATGCTTTCTTGGTAGTTTTGTTCGAATTGATATCCGGGACAAACGTGGTGGAACACAAAAGGGATAAGAAAGAGGCAGTGCTGGCGGATCTGGTGGTGTTGAAGGCAGTGGAATAGCAGCAGTGGAACACAAAGGAATAAGGTATCAAAAGTTTCATTTTGAAAATTTAAAGAAGAATGATGATAAAATAGTATTTTTCAATGGACACTAATAGTAAGAAGGATTTAGTCAATTGTCAAAAACTTAGGGATACTTTAAGATAACAGGTAAGCTGTAGGAGTAGAGTTAGTCAATTTCCTAAAACTTGGGGGTACTTTAAGAAATTTGCCCAAAACTAAAATAATGTTAACTCAAGACATACCTAAATATCATAGTTTTAAAAATTGGATCAGAAAGGAAACCATTTTGGCTGCTAGTTCCTGGGTCAAACAGTGAGACCGTCCTGTCTAATGCTTGGTTGGAAATTTTTGGGTCCAAAATTGGACCCAGAGCCATGATCAATTCTTGGATCAACTGGTCCAATCATCCGGTTTGGTCTGATTTTCAAAACCATGCTAAATATTGTCATAAATTTGATATATTACCATGTTTGGTTAGACCAAATCATCTGCGAATTTTGATGATTTTTTTATTGGTTAATGTACAACTTAGTAGCTAGCACAAGGCCTTATGGGTCTTTTTGATTAGCAGTTGGAATTGGAATTAGAATATCTGAAATTGGAATCGAAATGATCTATTATCTCATCGAACAATAATTGAGATCAGTTAGAAATGAAATTCTCATTCGCAATAGAGGGGGAGGATTCCAATTCTGCGATGATTGGGCATTCGTTACTTGCAACTCCAAGCAATGAATAAAACAGTTATCCAAGACAACCATAATTTGGGTAAATTTCTTAAAGTACCCCTAAGGTTTAGGAAATTGACTAACTATACCCTTATTGTTTCATTATTGTCTTAAAGTACCCCTATTGTTTTTAACAATTGACTAACTCTTCCTTATTGTTAGTGTCCGTTAACGAAAAGATTAAAAAAACTATTTTGCCCATCATTCTTCTTTAAATTTTCAAAATGAAACTTTTAACACCTTTCTTAGATTGCCAAGGCTTATCTTCCTTACAGCTAGTGTCTTAAAGTACTCCTCTAGTTCTTCTTCATCTTCCTCGGTCTGTCTTCGCCGCCCAGGTCCAGATCTAGGTTCCTTGATCTGAGATGAGGTGGGTTGCTACGGAGGAGCTTTAAACAGATACAAATGCAGATTTGAGCGGAGGTCTACCCTGTACCTATATTAGTTTCAACTTTCAAAGCCAACACAACACCGACCTCTCTCTCTCTCTCTCCCCCTCTCACCCCTGTTTCATCACTGTCGTTGCTATGCTGCAACTTGCATCAGCGGCGAACCCCTCCACATCCGGCCTCTCTCTCTCTCTCTTGGTCCTTAAATACTGCCCTCAAAACTACCCAAATCCAGCTCTGTGACACGTGGTATAGATGAACAGCAGGGGCGCCCTCTTACTTGTCTCGACTTTGGACACCGGCTTCGGACAAGTCATTGAGTCAATGTACCTTGTCTTTTTCCACCAATTTCTTAAGCTCCCCCCATATTTCTAAACCTTTTATTATTTACAGTGTTCTCCTAACAGAAATTCATTTCTCAAGGCCTTAAATAAAAGGACAGAGAATTTGAAAACTTCGTATAAATTTTTATGTTTATTTCTACTAACAAATATTGTCGAGATGAACGCACGAAAGTGGAAAGTCTTCACAAAATAGAAAAAAATATAATGAATATGATGAAATGAGATCAGGAACTTAGTTAAGATAATAATCATAATATTTTAATGAGATTTTTCCGAATGGTGGTCTAGACTCTAGACGTAAGCAAGATAAATATATATTTTAATAAGATATTTTTCGAAAAATACGGATAAATCCAACGATTTCTGATTTTCACCGCAGAATTCTAAACATTCAAAATGTTAATAATCAACACTCTACTTACCAATTTTTTTCATTCTCAGTCTCCTCTGGCAATTCAACAGTAGTTTGGGCCTACAAATTCTGACCCTGAGCTGAAGCGTTATTCTCCTATAATTTTTTCATTCACCAGTTACTGACTGTTACTGGGTAAGGGCGGAGGGAGCTAACGTATCAGGCGGAGACTGAAAGTCAGCGCGACAGTGAAAATTTACTCCAGAGCCCAGAGGAGACTGAGAACAGCATCTCAGATTTTTAACATCTTGTAATTTACCCTGTCTTTCCTCTCTATTTAATTTTCCCACTTAACGTCGAACACCTCGAGCCCTCCAATTTACTTATCAGGGGACCTTCTGTAATAGATCAGGCAGGAAAATAGTTAGTCCCCTCTCTCTCTCTCTCTCTCATTGTTTCAGAGCTCGAAGAAGCTTCAGGTAAGAAGAGTTGCCGTTAGCTAGAGGAATACGTGAAATCGATGGAGAGGGGGAGATTCAGATCCGCGGAGAACTTTCTGGTTCTTGGGTTTCTCTTTAGCTTTCTTCGCCATCTCTCCGCGCTTTCAATTACTGTAAACGACGTGGAGTGCGTCTACGAGTACGTGCTTTACGAAGGAGACTCTGTTTCTGGCAATTTTGTTGTTGTGGATCACGATATCTTCTGGAGCTCAGATCATCCTGGCATCGATTTAACTGTAAGCGTTTTGGCTTCCCTGATCTTGTGATGTCCATATTTTATTGGTTGATTCGCTGGGGTTCGTGTTTGGTTTTCAGTTGTGATTTTTTTTCCTCTTGGGGGAAGGTGGGGGTGGGGAGAAATTTGTGTTCCTTGCTAACTTGTGTTAAAATTTCTAGGGTTCCTCTTCCAATTTCCTGTTCTTTGAATTATTATACCGAAATTTTTGTGTTTCTTAGGTTGCTAGTAAAAAAAAATTATGAGGCTTTGCCCTTTCGGTATTTCAAAGTACTTTTGTGCTAGTCTACATTGGTTCATGGTTTCAACTTAAGAAGGGTGAAGGGTTATTATACAAAAAATAAATTGCAGTATCACTGTCGTCACTTTACATGTTCTTCAAAGTTAGAGAAGTTTGTAACCCCTTAATTTTACCTTTGCATATTTCTGGGCCTCTAGCATTTGACTTGCTTAAATGTCATTTTGTTTCCAACTTCTATTACAAATCAGAGCCTCTAGCATGACAATTATTTTTAGTAATTCACTCTACCTTGACAAGGCCATTCAAACTAAGCTCCCTGTTTCACAAGCCACTGGAGCTACAGTGGATTACAGGATAATGAGGATATTTCTGTTTCCATCAATCTGAATCTGGGTGTTCAGATTGAAGTTGATTGAATGTTCCATATCTGGATTTGCACCTTTGATCTTGGTGTCAAGGTTGTTGTCTAGACAGCCTCAGACTCAAAAGCAGTTAGAACTTAGAAACCAAAGTTGTGTTAAACTTCTTACCATAGCTGTCAAGACAATGCCTAAGCAACATGTAGGAAGTTCCATACCTTTATTTGCCTAGACCGTACCCAAGGTATACAGTACACTCAAGTCAGCCATGCAATGCTACTTAATGGATGTCTACAACCAAGCATATATCTTATTTTTATCATTCAGTAGTGCTATAATGGTTAAGCCCGAATTAGAGTAGGATGGACAAAATGGAGGGGTGCATCCGGAGGCTTATGTGATAGGTGAATACCACATAGATTAAAAGGAAAATTCTATAAAACAGTTGCAAGGCCAACTGTGCTGTATGGAGTAGAGTGTTGGGCAATCAAGAAACAACATATCCAAAAAAATGAGTGTGGCAGTAATGCATATGTGGAGATGGATGAGTGAAAAACTAGAAAGGATAGGGTCATAAATGAAGTCATTTGAAGGAACCTATGAGTATATCTTATAGTTTAGGCTAAAGATGGTTTGATTACATGCGTACACTTGTAAGATGAAGTGATCTGTTGAAAGTTGAATGGGCGAGAAGGGATAGGGGCAGATCAAAGAGGACATTGGTCGAAGTAGTAAGTAGGGATCAATGGACTGGGTTTGGGTTGGATCCAAGCTGAATCCAATCTGGTTAGAATGGATTGTATGGGTTGAAAAGGTCCAAATGTTTTGGTCCAATACTTTTTAGCAGTTTGAATTGGACATGTCCACAAACTCCAAAGTCCAATCTGAGTCTAGGAGTGTCCCATGTCTCTTCCCCCCTCTCTCTCGGTTGGACATATCCCTCTTTCTCGTTTCCTGTGATTACTCACCAGCATGATTTCATGGATGGAGAATTGAAGGTGGTGAGAAAGCCTTCATCTGTGGTGGAAAAAACTGGGGAACCCTATTGAGATCGAGAAAGGTGGGCCTGGGTCTGTGTTTCAGGGTCTTTTCCGTGATGGGAAGTCAGTTGCTGTTAAGAAGCTTGATGTATGTATCTTTGTTGTAGGCAGAGAGAGTTTCAGAATGAGTTGCAGATTCTTGGTGGGCTATGAGTGTTGTTTGTTGTTTCGCTTTTGGGGCATTGTGTTGAGAAGAAAAACAAGTTTCTTGTGTACGAGTATATGCCCAATAGAAGCTTGCAGGAATCCCTATTTGGTGAAGGCTTGCATCATCGAACTTGAATTGGGATCGGTATTTTGAGATTATACTTGACATTGCTCAAGTGCTTTTCTTTTTGCTTCTGAGTGTGATCCTCCAGTTTTTCATGGTGATATAAAGGCTGGCAATGTTCTGCTGAGTTTGGATTACCAAGCAAAGGTCTCAGATTTTGGGTTTTTGAGGATTAAGACGGAAAGTGAATTTGGGGTTGAATTGTTCAGCCAGGAATTGAGTCAGAGCCAAGAGCATTGGAAAACAAGTGCTTTTTGGAAATTCTATTTCTGCACAGACTCCAATAGATGGAACTCCAGTTGATAGTGCTACTGAGGTAGATTTCCTGTAATTTTTTTGCCATTTTCCTGTAATTTTCTGTATTGTTTCTGCATTTTATTCATATTTTTTCTGTAATTTTCTGCATATATTTCCTGTAAGTTTTTCTTCATTTTTCCTGTAAAATTTTTCTGCTTTTTTATTTTCATTTATCTTTTTTCTGCAATTTTCCTGTAATTTTCCGCATTTTTATATCTTTTTGCTTTTTTCCTGTAGTTTTTTTCTGCAAATTTAGTTTTATTTTTCCTGTAATTTTTCTGTATATTTTCAGCATTTTTTATGTAATTTTTGTTATTTCAATCAGTTCGGATCGGATTGGATACATTTGGACCCATCTGCATTTAAATGAATTGACTTGGATTCTGTTTATGTCAGAATTGGATCGAATGGGGTCCAAACTGTTTATAAGTGGACTAACATCAGATCAGATTGGATTGAACCAAAACCTGGTCTATTGACACCTCTAGTAGTAATAAATGATTTAAGTGTTTGTAATTTAATAATGGATATAGCATTAAACAGAACAGAATAGTAAAACAGGATTCATGTAGCCAATCCCATATAATTGAGAACTTTGGATAAGACTTAGATGATGATGATATTCGGATGTAGGTGTATGATGTGATTCTGATATATCCCAGAAGCCCACATATAAATCTCCAAAGGCCCAAGGCCATATGATCCGATCCATTCAAGACTCAAGTAGCCAGGGCCCAGGCACCAGACCCAACATTACATGTGGCCCACCAATTAAGTATTTTTACATAAGGATGCCACATCAGCAAAGTAGTTACACCTTGCATTTTTTTTCCCGATTTCTTTAGAGTTTAGACCTTGAATGTTTTACGTGAGTTGCCTTGTAATAAATAGTGGGATCTAGAATGAATATTTAGTTGAGAATTTTCCCTCCAAATCTCCTCTCTGTCTATCTATCTATCTCTGCTTCAGGAGATTGAGTTTCCTTGAAGGGCTCCTTCAGCAGGCAGATCCCACCAATTCCCATCAGACTTCAAAATATAAAAGATAAATATCACATTGCTTAATAAATAAATACGTATGTACTGTGTCACTGGATTCAGGTGCTTTCGGCTCACCAGATTAGACTCTCCAGTATATGCCAGATACCCCCATCCCTATATATGAATTCCTTGAATGCTGACTCGTACCTGGCACCTAGATTTCTTAGAAGGCATAACAAACTCCAAAATGAGTAGCCTCACTGAAGGCCTAGGAAATTACAAGGAGAAAGAGGTGATTGGTTCTTCCATGTCTTCAGCATGTGCCTCTTAAGGAAGGAAATTGTCAATCCTTAGCAGGCCAACTGGAAAAATGCGATTTTCCAAAACAATCAATTGTTGTTAAAAGGGTTTTCACCATGAGTTCACCTTTTAGCACCTGCTGACCTGTACCAAACACAACCTACCTTGTGTATTGTCATCAGTGTTTACGTGATTCAGTTCTTCTGGCTTTGGAAAATTTGGAAATCATTTAAATGATCAACATTGATTGACTGCATAAATCTACATTTTATTTGTATTAATTGGAACTGAGTTCCATAGAATGTGGTGTTGACAGCTTTCAACTTATTTTATTTTAATCATTGAATTAAGTTGCTTTGGATCAATACTGTAAAAAGTAAAAACATTATTTCTGTAGAAAAACATCTAATGGCATGAAACCTACAATATTTAATGATGTCAAGGGTGTTTCAAAACCTTCTATCCTCTAATCCATGGTTTTTAACCCATGAAGCGAACTTCAAACTGTAGTTTAAGCCACACTATTTGGTGTGCAAGTCAGCACATGTTTTCCTTTCCTTTTCCATTATCACATGCCACATTGCCACTCAGTGCAACTTATCAATTCATCAATAGCTGCAGTACATATATTTCAACTATGTTCAGGTTAGCAATTAATCATAAACTTGGGTTTCATACAGGTGACATCTCCTGCAGGCAATACAGTGCACACTTTGAAGGGAACATCAGGAGACAAATTTGAGTTCAAGGCTCCACGAAGTGGAATGTACAAATTCTGTTTTCATAATCCTTATTCAACTCCAGAGACTGTATCGTTTTACATACATGTCGGTCATATCCCTAATGAGCACAACCTTGCTAAAGATGGTTAGTTTAATTGTACATTGTCAAATGATGATGATCTTGCAGGAGTTTTTGCTAATTTCTCACTGCCATTTTTATTGAGCTCAATGTTTATAATGTTTTCATGCCATTGGTTTTTTATTTGGATTTTTATTTCAGAACACTTGGACCCCATAAATGTTAAAATTGCTGAGCTGAGAGAAGCATTGGAGTCTGTTATGGCAGAGCAAAAGTATCTGAAGGCACGTGATGCTCGTCATCGCCACAGTAATCTCTCTCTCTCTCTCTCTCTATCTCTCTCACACACACACACATTTGACAGTGTTATAGATTTTTGTATCATGATGATATTAAACAGTATAGAATTTTTTTTTTCTTGCAACCATTCGCGCCCAAAAGAAAAAACATCTCTCTTAAATGTTAATTTTGTAATAGGGAAAAGAA
Organism: Nelumbo nucifera; assembly: GCF_000365185.1. The sequence goes on from NW_010729209.1 coordinate 343,977, forward strand.
GAGAAAAAACCTATTTATGCGCATTTACATGACCATAGTAGAGATGTAGAGAAAGGAAATATATATAAGCTGTCCATTATTGGTAATAACGTGAAAAAAGATTGCTACTACATCTTCCTTTTAGGCCTAAAGTGCAGGAACTGTGGTCCCCACCAACACAACACAGAATGAAGCTAAATTTTGATGGGAGCTCTAGAGGCAACCCGGGACTGCCAGGAGTTGGGGGAGTATTCAGAAGTGGAGATGGTAAAATTGTCACTATGTATATGGGGCCTATAGGAGCATGGGACTCTTTGATGGCAGAGGTAATGGCTTTGCTTCAAGGTGTGAGATTTTCCAAACAGATGGGGTTGCGCCAAATGGAGATAGAGGGAAACTCTAAGATGCTCATTGATTGGTTGAAATTGGGTTGTTAGGGAGCTTGGATATATAGGCATGCCATAAGGGCAATCACCAACTAACAAAGGAGATTGGAGCTTCTTTCAAGTGGACTAGAAGGTCAGCTAATGGACTAGCTGATACTTTCGCTAAACAGGGGATAATGAGGGAGAATTTATTCTGGGCAGAATTGTAAAAAGGATTTTGGGGTTTAGCACCCTTTTCAGGGGATGACAGTTGTACCTGATATTTCTTAATTTGCTTAATGAAGTTACCATTTCCAATCAAAAGAAAAAAATGTGAAAAAAAAGAAAAGAATAGCAAAAGTAAGCCATTAAGTAGATGTAGACATACACCAATCCAATCCAGCAATAGATTGTTGATTCATGTGCACATGCAGGGTGGCGATACGAGTCTGTGTTCCACATTAAGTTTCCCACATGCTGATATATGCACATAAAAAGGTCATGGTTAGCTTCATTTTGTATCTTTTCAGAAATCCTTCTCAGTTTTTCCATAACCCATTTTAAGGATGCAGTAGCTCCAATACTATTATTATTTTTTTAATTGGCAACAATAGCCCCAATGTCATGTTCATTCCTCCACAGTCAATTCTGGCTTGTATTGCATCAGTTCCAAACCAATTACGTTTGGATTATAACCCCTTACGTGAATTTCATCTGTGTAATGTTTATAATTGGCAGACTGCCTACCTCATGTTTTCCATCAGTGAGAAGAATATATCATATTGATACCTGAATACTTTACATTTAGATATCATCGTCAGATACCCAGTAGGCCAGTACAGCAGCGGATGGGTGCATTTTTCAGAAGTGTTGTGTATAATAAGTATATTTTTGAAACATGTATAATCAAGGTTCAAAGTATCAACATGTATTGGCCCATATCGGCCGATATGTATCGTGCCGGTGGCTTTCCGATACGCCCCTACAGGGGTTGTATCGGGTCAGCCACTGATTCAGAAGGTAGCCGGGCCTTAAACCGGATACTCTGAACCGATTTTGAAAAAAAAAAGTAAAACATAAAATAAAAGCACCGACACAGGCCGGTACGCCGGTTAGAACCTTGTGTATAATGATGATTTCTCAAAAAAAAAAGTATAATGGTATGGTTTGACAATCATGCCGTAAGAAACCTGTTTATGTTAGAAGTTTAATTAATTTGGCAAGAATATAAGTATTGAAAAATGAAATTTGTCTTCAAATACTAGATAGAAAAAGCATGATATAAGCATATCCGTATCGCTGTCAGTATCGATATCTAGGCATCATAGAAAAGAACTATCCTAAAACTATTGCACGGATCCTAGGAACTGAAGAGTTACATGTTTATTGTTGCTGTTGTTATTGTCATTATGATGATATTCATGGAATATTTTATATTCTCATTGCAGCAAACGAGAGCACTCAGAGACGTGTTATCTTCTATACATTAGCAGAGTACCTTATGCTGTTTTGTGCAAGTGGATTGCAGGTGGTGTATATTCGCCGCCTGTTTAGCAAGTCAGTTGCTTACAACAGAGTTTGAATTCAAATACCCTTACTAATGTTACTTGTCTTATTAACCGTAGAAATTTTCAGCTAAATTCTAGGAGTCTTTCTTTTTGTTATTTTATAAACTAAAGTCTTGAGTCATAATCTTTTTTCTATTCCTGTTTCTCTAGTCTGTACTGTCCCCTGCAAGCTGTAATTGATTGAGAAGATTTTCTGAGACTCCCTTCTGTAACAGTCACAAATGCCTCATTTACAGGTCATAATGAAAATGAAATTTAGATTAAGAACCGGAAAGAGAAAAGCGGCTGATTCATTAGCATCTTGGATGTTTCTTTTTCTTTTTTATTTTTTGAAGAATCCAGCATATTTTTAGTGTTAATATAAGAGAAAGATCTATGAGAATTGCTTTTATAACCAGAAATTGATTTGATTTGAACTAAAGGAGAAAGATGAATGGTAGTCCAAGATCTAAGATAACCGTGTTGGTGGAGAGTTCACCAAACTTGATCTCCAAAACTCCCATCAAAGATACAGGCATTTTATGAGCAGCTCGATTACCTTTGCACTTATGAAGATGAATTGAACCTGAGGAATATTTTTACAAGTACATAAAATGAGATCAGAAAAATACAGTCGTTGCTATGGAGATTCAGGATGCAAGTTTAAAGCCAAAGTGGATAATAGTCAGAATAAAAATCGCAGATTGGCATCCTATATTCACAACAAATGATGCAACTTTTCGAATTTACCATCGGCTCAGCTTCCATTACTCCAAAATGGCAGCCTGTAGTAGCAAGAGATAAGCCATGTTGAAATCTGATAACAAACCATAAGTAGCTTTTTTATTCAATAATATGTCTCCTACCACAATTTACTTCCGCTCCTCCCCTGGTGGACCTACAAACAAGGCCTGTTAATGTATGAGTCAACATGATCTAACTAGTAACTACAGGGTCAAGATCAATAATAACATTATTATACAAGATGTTACTAGTAAGTTATAAGCTCCAATTTGAAGTTTTAACTACATTTGTAAAGATAAATGAGTCTAACTTCTTTATGTAATAAAAGCAAGCCTCCCGGCAATGCTAAAAACTCATCCTAATCTGCTTTAGAAGTAAACCTGTCTGAACATTGAAGAATTTAGGTTAGCAAGGAAAATGAAGAATTAGAAGTAAACCTGTCTAAACATTGAAGAATTTAAGTTAGCAAGGAAAAGGAAGAACCATCGGTATCCACATATATTCCCCACAGGAGATGTAATGGGTTGGGTCTACGGGACGGAACTGAATTTATCTAACTGGTTATGTCAATTCTGGTGGTGTGGTTTGTATTTCAATTAATATCTGGGTCAAGGCTGGTTTTTGCAGTTCCAAAGCAATTAGGACTCAAACTGATTATATAGTTAATATAGAGGTTTCTTGTTTTTTTTTGTAATTTTTGTAATTTTATGTTTAAAAGGATAAATTTCATAGACAACATATGAGATAATTTTGGTTAAAAACACTTGCTTTAACAGCATATATTTACTGTTACCATCATTTTTATAAAGGTTGTATTATAAAAAATGAAGTTCTAGGTCTATCTTATAGAGCTAATTAATAATCAGTTAAGGTTTGATCCATCCTGTCCTGAACTAGACCCGATCCATTGACAACTTTATTCTTCATGGTGATGAAAGAGACATGCCTTCAACATTGAACTAAGGATGCAAACGGATTGGATCGGATTTGGATCAGGGTATTATCCGAATCCGATCTGATAGTAGAATCCAAGATCTGATCAGATCTCATAATTGGTGATTCGAATTCCGAATCTGTTAAGGATGTCGGGTATTCGAAGTCGGTCTGATTTTATTCAAATTATGAAAATTATAAGTAAATATATTTATAAATACACACACACACACACACACACACACATATATATATATATATATATATATATGGATCGGATTGGATCTTGGCGAATTAAATAGGGGTGATCTGAATCCAAATCAATTCAAAAATCCGATAAAGGGCTATCTGAATCCGACAAAATAGACTTGGACCCTGGATCTAGATCATGATCTGATCCATTTGCACCCCTACATTGAACATGGACAAAAAAAAGTGATTTATAGACTCTATGAAATTTTCACAAAGCACAACTTAATTCCGAAATAATTCCTCTTGAATTACCTTTAGTATCATAAAACCCCATACAGTCCCCCACAGAGCTTCTACCGGGGAGGAATTAGAGCTGCAAATAGATTGGATCAATCCAATCTGATAAAGAGTTCCAAATTCTATTTGATATCCATAAAACATATATTTGAATTTGATTTGTTAATATATCCAAATAATTAATTGAAGACTGATAAGATTAGGGTATTAGTCAATATGTATAAACTTAACATAAATTCATAAAATAAAAAAACTTAAATAAAATAGTTTATCTAAATCCAAAGAATTTTAATATTTAAGAATGGCCTTTAGCAGTATCTGAATGCAGCTTATTCGGGTCTGATTTGAATTGAATCTAAACCAATTAGTTTGCCGCGCTAGTAGAATTTCACAAGGATTAGAATATTGGTATGCCTGGGTATCGATGCGCTCGATATCTTCGATACACTCTTATGTTTTTATTTTTTATTTGTTTTATTTTTTCATCATACAATCATTAGAAGGTTGGGATCTACATTTCTAAAATTTACACCCAAGTGTATTTTGGTACACCTATATCATATTTTAATCATTGAAATTTGAAAGCATGGCCTTTTACTCTTTTGTCACTCAAATAATAATAATAAGGGAAAATTTCATATTAGTATCCTGTACTTTGGATCTAGTGTCACTTTGATCCCTGAACTTTAAAATACAACAATTAGTTCATGTTTGGTTCAATTTTCATTCTTTCTAATTCTTATTCAAAATGAAATTCTAAAATGAAAAAGAATGGGTGAAAATAGGCAGAATGAGAAAATATTGCTATGAACCAAACACTTTTTTCTTAAAAATGAATTCTTTTCAGACTGACAAGTGTCATATGTTGCTCATTTTCATTCTTAAAAAAAAAGAAATTGTGTCGGTATTCACAAACTGCCAACCTAGGTCTCCAATAGTCAAATGTTTACCAATTGGCATAGATGTTTTGTGAAAGTACTTTCATAAAAGTGCTTTTATAAAAGTACTTTCAAAAAAATGCTTTTATAAAAGTACTTTTGTAAAAGAGCTTTTGTAAAAGTACTTTCATAAAAGTGCTTTTATAAAA
>NW_010729209.1:358544-373906 GCF_000365185.1 Nelumbo nucifera
AATAGTAATACTAGTAATAATAATAATAATAATAATAATAATAATAATAATAATAATAATAATAATAATAATAATAATAATAATAATAATAATAATAATTTGTTATAATGCACCTCACCTCTAACCATGTATGATATTTTTATTATGAGTTAATTACTTATACCTTGGTGGACATTAAGAAACATCAAGGATACATAATTATTCCCCTCCTATAGAAGGATAGCAAATTAATAAGAGATGGAAAGGGTTAGCAAAAGAAACAAAAGATTTAGAGTTTATGACTTTTCTATTTACATAAACCAACTTAATATTAACAAAAAAGAGATCAGATATTTTTATATGTTGAACCAGAGGTCTTTCTCGCCAATTGATGTTTCCTGAGGTTCCCTTCAGCATAGATAAGATTTGCATTGCATTAGAAAAGAGGATGGCATTTAGATACCCAAAAGAAAGAAGCTTTCTCAGGCCCTTGACGATTGCCCAGGCTTCAGATTCAACTGTTGTTGTGGCCATGCAAAGTTCTCCTTCTACAATTGTAGTGGATGTTAGATGAGAAAAAACCAATAGACCCATATATTATAGAAGCAGTATGTTTTGTGCCATGCCATGAGTCTGTCCACTATTGCAAAAGTGTGGGAACTGTTATAAAATCAGGAGATTGGTTCAATGCTTGAATTTGTATCTTGAAGGAGAGCGTTTATTTTAGTGCAGAGGGGATAGTGCAGGTCAGCTCTAGAGTAGACCATATTCGAATCAGGAACAACTCTTCTAAAGAACACTTCATTTCTGACATCCCATAAACTTCTTAGGATAGTCATTATTCTGCACAGATATTTTCTTTTCAAAGGATTGGGACATACTTTGAAGTTTTGAACTTTCAAAATCAACTTATACATGCTGTTGACCAGCCCCACATAACATAAAGAGGACTTCTGTCATTGCACCATTTAGAACTGCTAATAGTGCATTTCAAAAGAATTTATAATACCAAAATTGCCCCGTTCAAAACATTGGCAAATCATTTCCTATAATTCCCATGCTTTTGAGTTTTTGTTTGGAGAGGTAGTTCGTGATTTGTGCTATTTGGGGTTCTACCAGATAGATTTGTCTACTAGATTTGACTAGTTTTGGGCTGATATCAAATGGAAGGATCTAAAAAGAAATGATTTTTGTTTCACACGGACTTTGCATGCTGTGATCTTTATTACTTAGGCCTCGTTCGCTTTTCTGTAAATTACTTATTTGGGCAATACATTTACCTATGTTCTTTTATTTTTCAGGTAAATATAACAATGACTATTTTAACCACAAAAATCCATTATTAAAAGGGATGTTTTTGTCCCATCCAAATGGTGGCAACTTTCTCCTAAGTGGAAAAGTTATTTTTCCACTTGAGAGATATATATGGTAACTGGTAAGTGATACCTAGGAAAATAAAATTTCCCTTATCGTTACATAAATCTAAAAAAAAAGAACATGAATTTCTTGATAATGGAAATTAATTCTTCCTCTCAAAATCCAAAAATGAACAGACCCTTGTTGGTATCTTAAGGCTTCCATTTTGACTCCCTAAAGTGCCTGTCAAAGAAGGCTTATTATTTTGGCCTTTTAAGGTGGTTTCCTACATTCTACGAGTGGATTTGAATATCTGAACCTTTTCATTAGTAACCCTTGTAATGGACTAGTGGTGCCGTAGATTGCTGTTAATAGGACCTGAACTCGTTTGGGGTGAGGTTCATCCTCTACTCGAGGTCACTCCGACAGGCGATCACCAAGTACATTTCAGATCGAGGACTTGGGTCGTGAGATTGCTTAATAGGATGTACATATCTTGTGGACTAAAGTTGGGGGCTATACGGGTCCTCAATATAAATACAGCCTTGAGATTTCAGGTTCAACTTCTTAAAATGCGACAATTCAATACCCAAATTTTCAAAACGTGTCAATCCAGTACCTACCATTAGCCAATTGTTGACCAGTCGTTAGGTGACATTTGAAAAAGACACAAATACCTTTCGAGTGTCATCTAATTTTCTTTGTCAACCATCCAACATTGATAAAAAATTAACAATCCCAAATCCTTGCCTCTTCTATTCAAGAAAGTTGTGGTCACGTCTTAGTGAGCATTCTAGACCCCAACTTTCTTGAATAGAAGAGGCAATGATTTAGGACTGTTAATTTTTTGTCAATGCTTGGATGGTTGATAAAGAAAATTAGATGGCACTCGAAGGGCATTTGTGTCTTTTTCAAATGCCACTTAACAACTGGTTAATAATTGGTTAATGGTAGGTATTGGATTGACACATTTTGAAAGTTCGGGTATTGAATTGTCGCACTTTAAAGTTCAGGGACCAAAGTGGCACTAGGCCCAAAGTACATGGTACTAATCGGGAGTTTTTCCAAAACTTAATGATAAGTTAAATGGTATTTTTGTCTTGTACATTAACCTTACCAACATTAACAAGGTACATATAAGTTTTTTTTTTTTAAAGTTGAGGATATATAAAAGTAGTTTTTCAAATGTACATAGTATATTTAAGTAATTTACCCTTTTATTATTTATAGTGATGAATGAACCATTAGATCAAGGTTTTTAAAATCGGATCGGGCAAAGAACCGTTATGGGGTCCGATTCCCTAGTCAAATGGTCTGAGCGTCTAGTTTGAATGGACGGTCCGCTCTGACAAAATTTAAAAAACCCAAAAGACAATCAAAACCATTCTCGAATCGAACGGTTTGATGGTTTGACCACCCGGGTCAGTGGTTCATTGACAAAATCAACGATTTTTGGCCAAATAGCGGTTTTGGGGTAAAATGGAACCAGTCAGGTAGTTTTCCGAATCCGACCGTCTGGTTTGATCCGCTTTTGAAAACATTGCATTAGACATTTTAATGAGACCCATGTGTTATTCCCAATTAGATGAATAGGTAGAGGCAAAGTGTAGTAATCAAAGGTGCAATATTCCCTAACAAACAATTAGGTATATGTTTGGCATCGATGCTGCATATACAACATCGTTTTGTGGGTTGGAAGAGAAAACGATGTTTTTTTTTTGTTTGGAGACGTTGCTGTTAGGTAGGACGTTTCCTGGGGCAACAACAACACCTTTTGTTTGGTACTAGTGCTTATCTATTTTTAACACTTTTACCCATTATAGGAAGTCCACTCCATTGCCACATCATGTCCTCTTTGGCAGCAATGAGCTCCAAATTGCGAAAATGTCGAATTCGGCGTTTCCCCGGACCACACCTTCTCAATTTCCAAGGCGTGGTTTGAGTACTGTTTTTTATGGAAAAACGGTTCCAAACATGTTACCATTTTTTGGAGCACTGATTTTTCCAATATGGCACTGATGTGTCGCCATTTTCTAGAGCAACGACATCGAATGCCAAACATCGCCTAGATTTGTTCACCACCCATGACAGGTTTAGATTGGCTTTTACCTCTTTATTAATAGAACACATTTAGGCCTGAGCCCAAGTTTGGCCCGACCATTGAGCCTAAGCCCGACTCCCATATAAGTTTGAAGTTAGGGCATGTCCGACCTAGAAATTGGTCAAGAAGAAATTTATATTTTTTTATTTAAAAATAAAATTGATTTATTAATATTAAATTATCTCAAAACCAAAAAAAAATAAAAATCTCACTATGACTTGAAAAAAAGAAAAGAGATGAAATACACTTTTTCTTATATAAAGATATTTTTATTATATGAAAACATTATTAAGCCAAGATTCATATTTAGGTTGATTTTTTTTTGAGAAAGCCTGAATGTCAACCTAAAAAAGTCAAACCTAATGTTTTGGGACCCATCCCATGGGCTTAAAAAGTCATGTCCAAACCCGAGAAATAACGAGTCAATCGGGCCAGTCCATCGGGTTACCCAGCCCATGAACAGAACTACAAACAATATAACAATGGGTAAAATACAAAAAAACTCCTTAAAGTTTTTAACAATGATAAAAACCTCCCTTATAATTTTATTTTAACAAATATTTCCCCGAACTTTTGAGAAACTCTACAAAACATCCCTTCCGTCACCTTTTCAGATGGAAATTGTTAGACTAATGCATCAGTTTTTTTCAAATACCCGTTCTACCCTTTTATAAATTATTTTACATACAAAATTACTAAAACAACCCTACTTTTACTTGACAAAAGCCTCCTTTTAATGGCCATCTTCTAATGTTTTTGTCGAGTTAATACAAGGCTAATCAATAATTTTGTTTGTAAAGTAATTTATAAAAGGGTAGAATGGGTACTTAAAAAAAACTGGTGCATCAGTCTAACGTTTTTCGTCTGAAAAGATGACGGAAAGGAGGTTTTTGTCAAGTCTCTGAAAAGTTTAGGGGAGGTATTTGTTTAAAATAAAATTATAGGAAAGACTTCTATGATTGTCAAACTTCAGTGGGAGAATTTTGTATTAAAATCTTGGGTAAAATACTTATACCTCCCTTGACGTTTTTGAAATGTACTTAAACCTCCCCTCACCTTTAAAAGTTGCAAAGACCTCCCCTCACTTTTGGTGTAAAAGTTGCTTATTGACCCCTTCTGTCAATTGACTTAATTCTAGTGGATGGAGAGTGAAACATTCCTAAACTAGTGACTACTTTTGTGTGTTTACCAGAAAAGTTAAAGTTTCATATTACCAAAATTAATTACCCTTCTAGGATTATTCTCCATCACTTGAAATAATTCCCGCTTAGTTCCTCTTTTCTAATTCTGCCGCCCAACTCAATATTCTCAAGGATTCTACAAAAAACCCTATGTGCAAACAAAGAATACCTACTTGTTGATTTCACACAATTTTTTGATTTTTTTTTGATATTTTTTAAGTTTTTAGAGGTAACTTTTTTTTTCATGCATTGAATATATTGTTAACCTAAGCTTTTTGTGTTTTATATTCTTGATTTTTCTTGATCTATTATTGTTTATATAGCAAGTAGGGCGAGTAAAAAGTATATATAGATCATACTTGAGTCTAGAATAGATCATACTTTGTTCTGTTATTGTTTATATAGGCAACTTCGCTGTTTGTTTAATACCTGGGTCTACTCGTCAAGGAAGGTCTTTGCAACATTTAAAAGTGAGTGGGAGGTTTAAGTATTTATCGAAAATGTCAAGGGAGGTTTAAATATTTTACCCAAGTTAAATTTTTTAACGTGCAACTAACAGATGGGGTCAATAAACAACTTTTACACCAAAAGTAAGGGGAGGTCTTTGCAACTTTTTAAGTTGAGGGAGATTTAAGTACATTTAAGAAATGTTAGGGGAGGTTTAAATATTTTACCCTAAAATCTTTCTATATCATTTGATCATTTCACGGGACCTGTAGCCATGGTTGCAAATCCTCTTACTTTCCATGAAGTCGAACTTAAAACAAATTCCAATCTAACGGTTTTAGATTTTGGTCAAAGTCTTGTGGTGATGTCCCCATCATCTTAGGTTAGCAATCGCCATGCCTACCGTTGCTGTCACCTATCAATGTCGCATAATATCAGTGAGGACCGTGGAGAGCTGGCCCGTTGGGGAGATCGTCCAGAGAGAGCGAGACACCACCGTTGATAGAAGAAGGAAAAATGTGGTGTCGAACACGTGGCAAGAACCTTGTCGTGATATTCAGTAAAAAAAACTTGGTGAACGTAGCCGCCACCATGGCCCAGCTCCTAATCAAGAAAGAGAACTACGGCGGAGGCGGAACAGGAACTGCGGAAGAGGAGAGAGAAAAAAGGGCGCTTGTTTCATCGTCTTTTTCCTGTTTTCCTGTTTTCCTCCATTCCGACATTTGTTTTATTGTTTGGTAGTGGATAGTGATTCATAAGACGATTTTAATTAAAAATGGGAAAGATCAGCATTGTTACAGTTCTGATGAATTAGGGTTTCTCTTAACTCTTCACATGTCTACCATGTTTCCTGAAAAATGACGAGATGATGATTGCAGAAAAATGGGGGTGATTATTGTTCGGATAGCATCGATGATAGGAAGAGTATAGAGAGAGAAAGAGATGTGGAGCTGCATGTGAAATTAGCAAGTTAAAAGGGTTTTGCTTTTCTCTGTCTTTGTAGGAAGTCATGGAAGCACTTCTAAGAACTCCTCCTCTCCCTTCTCTTCCCAAACTTGATATCAACAACTCGAGAAGATTAACCCTAAGGCTCAACACCAGCAACCGCGGCGAGATCAGAGCTATCTCCTCCATTCAATTCAACAAACTCTCCACTTCTACCGGTTTCAGACTTCCTAATCTCCAAGGTGTTTCCTTGAAATCCAGGACTTCTTTGATTCGTTGTTCAGCGGCAGCCGATGCCTCTGCTTTCGTTTCCGATAACAGTGCGCCCAAGGTTCCCTCCAAATTCTTAGGCGTGGAAATTAGCACACTGAAAAAGGTGATCCCCTTGGGGATTATGTTCTTCTGCATTCTCTTCAATTACACCATCCTTCGAGACACGAAGGATGTGCTCGTCGTTACAGCTAAGGGAAGCAGTGCCGAGATTATCCCGTTCTTGAAGACTTGGGTGAATTTGCCTATTGCTATTGGTTTCATGATTGTTTACAACAAGCTGTCCAACGTTCTGTCAAAGGAATCGCTTTTCTACGCTTGCATGTTTCCCTTCATTGCGTTCTTTGGGGCCTTCGCATTTCTTCTGTATCCGAACATTAATTTAATCCATCCGACCGGATTGGCTGACCGGCTTTTGGAGATTCTTGGATCCAACTTCCTTGGCCCTATTGCCATCCTGCGGATATGGACTTTTTGCATCTTCTATGTCATGTCTGAGCTTTGGGGAAGTGTCGTCGTTTCGTTGCTCTTCTGGGGTTATGCTAATCAGGTGAGAGTCTGACTGTTCAACTGAATTTGTGCTATCATAGTCCTTTTTGAGTAGTTAATTCAACTTTAACCAGCTGTTTTGCCTAAGAACGATTACTAGTATCATCGCAATATATATATTAGTGTGTCTTACCTTCAGTACCGCCTTTCCTTTTCAATCAAGTTTTCCTTTTTCTGTCTTTGACTGCACATTATCTTTTCTCTTCTATTCATTTCTTCCCCTTATTTTTAGTTGTTACAGACTCTTAGATAGATGGGTATCTTTTGTTTATTTTGTTTATGTGAAGTTGAGTATTTCTGAACTTTTGTGTCTGTAGATCACTTCTGTGGATGAAGCATCTCAATTCTATCCATTTTTCGGGCTTGGAGCAAATGTTGCTCTTGTTTTTTCAGGCCGAACAGTGAAATATTTCTCCAACCTTCGGAAGAATTTAGGACCTGGAGTCGATGGATGGGCTGTATCTCTCAAAGGGATGATGAGTATTGTTGTGGCATCGGGGCTTCTTATATGTGCAACCTACTGGGCAATGAACAGGTATATCAAGACAGAAACAGGGCGGAAGAAGAAGAAGGTAATTTTATATGTCAGATTTTTTAATCCTTGAGGTCTGTTTTAATTACTTGGTGTAATGGTAAAATCTTGGGCTGTCAGGTGTAATTTTAATTACTTGGTGTAATTTTATATTCAGTCCACCCCTTCCAAGACACTAGATAGCTGGGACCAACATTAGGCCTTTATTTGATCGTTTTAAGAGAGAATGCTATATCATGCTTTTCAGGAAAAATCAAGAATGGGGACAGTGGAGAGTATGAAATTCTTGTTATCTTCAAGGTACATAAGAGATCTTGCAACGTTGGTGGTTGCATATGGGATAAGTATCAATCTTGTTGAAGTCACCTGGAAATCTAAGATAAAAGCTCAGGTAAATCAAAGCCATTTCCTATTTCCCTTCTCTCTGCTTTTGCTTTGTTTTCTTTTCTATATGTGGTAGTTTTGCTAAGGTTTCCTCCACAAATTTGGCAGTTTCCTAGCCCAAATGAGTACTCCTCTTTCATGGGTGATTTCTCAACATGCACTGGAGTTGCTACATTCACAATGATGCTTCTAAGTCGATTCATCTTCCGCAAATTTGGATGGGGTGTAGCGGCTGCAATTACACCAGCAGTTTTACTTGTGACTGGAGTTGGGTTTTTCTCTCTGATTTTATTCAGTGATCAGTTGGCTCCACTGTTTGTGAAACTTGGTTTGACTCCACTTCTTGCAGCAGTGTATGTTGGAGCTGTACAAAACATCTTTAGCAAGAGTGCTAAGTACAGCTTATTTGATCCTTGTAAAGAGATGGCCTACATTCCTTTGGATGAAGAGACAAAGGTATGCTTAACTTCCTTTTCTAGCAAACTAGGATTGGTAGATAGAGACCTTCAAACTATGTACAGATAAAAATGAAGCATTAACACTGTAGACCATATTCAAGATATGAAATTTTATATTACTGATGGACTGGTTCTCAATGCCTGCCAGGTCAAAGGAAAAGCAGCAATTGACGTGGTTTGCAATCCCTTAGGGAAATCAGGGGGAGCATTGATTCAACAGTTCCTTATTTTAACCTTTGGCTCCCTTTCGAATTCAACACCTTATCTAGGAGGGATATTGCTTATTATTGTATTAGCTTGGTTGGCTGCTGCTAGATCTTTGGACCGTCAATTCACCCCAATGGCAAAGAAGGATCTTAGAGACAAACTCATTGAGGGTAAGATTTCTGCCATAAACTCAAGGGTTTCTGGAAAGCTTCAACCAAAGCAGGGCATCAGATATCGTTTTGTTAGCACCTTGAATACAATGGGATTCATTGAGGGTAAATATGTTCCCTTGGTTGAAGACATCTCTTCTAGTGGAGGGCTTCATCATCTCACAGTGAGAAAGCTTGACAGAGAAAATCAAGCTGAGGAACTAGTTGGAGCAGCTGTAAAGCCAGCACCTGTTAGTGGAGAGGAGGGTGATAATCCTGAAGGAAATGGCCATGTGCCACCAAATGAGAATGGAACTTCCAAAAAAGCTCTATGAGCTACTTATTTTAGGGCAAGTTGGTTTTGCATTACAGATAAAAAAAGTTGGTTTTGTATTCAACAAACGCACAGAAATTATCAGGGGAAGAACCATAACACTCATTGGTTACTGAAGAAATGTTTGCCTGATGATCAGTAAGAACTGAATAGAAGTGATGATCACGTAACATTGGTGATCACTGTGATTATGTTGATGCTGAAGAAGGCAATGATGATGATGAAAATGGAAAATCACAGCACCTGTAGTCCAGACAGAAAATAAATGCCGCATATGCTGAGGTATTAATGAAATATCTTATGTATGTTGGCACTCTGTTGCTAGCAGAAATTGGTTTGTTTCTGCTAGCTGTTTGTAGCTATGCCCATGTAGTTGTCCCACTTTTTTGGCATTTCATTATCTTATTAAATGTTACTTGCTTGTCTTGTTTTCCATTATTGCCATCTTGAAAATTTATTTATGTGGTGAATGGGAGAAGATGAACAAAACGAGGATCTGTTTGTAAATTGAAGGTCAAGAATTGCTTGAGTTGAATAAGATTTTGTGCAGAAATGAAAAAAGAGATGTAAAGCCCAAAATATTGGCACTTAGCTACATAACATATTGAATTTGAAAATAAATCAGGGTATACCTCAATTTGATTTAATCAGGTAAAACCTATATCTGAGCTCGAAAAAAACTGGTAGCTGTATTAGGTATATACCCAAAATTGGATTTGATTAGATTCTGGTGTAGAACATCATCCAACAAGGAAAAGGAAAAAAGAATAGCTAGTGTCAAATGATGCTTACCACTTCAGGAAGTGATTAGCTTCAGCATCTTTCAACTTGTTCGATAGATTATATTGTATATCGGATAGACAAGAGATTCAAGATAAAGTGTTGAGAGATTCAGAATGATGGAGACAAGCAGCAACAGCTTTCACCTTCTCCTTTAGGACTCAAAGAAGATCTAGTCATTTAAAATCACGTAAATAATGTGTATCAATTGGGATTTTAATCAGATTGGGTCAACATGTAGTTGCATTTGATCAACCAGATATGAATTATGACTTGAAGGCAACTTTAATTGGGTCAAATTTAGATTCAAATTGGACCGAAGTTCAGTTTACTAAGCCCTATCTCTACAGGTACGATAGAGGTAGATGTTCCTGAGGATGATGAGTTCGCATCGACCGGGAAGCGTGAACCCGCCAACCAGAAACGACAAAAGGACAAAAAATACTTAAAAGTTAAAACATTTTAATTACATGGGATTTGATGCGGCATGATCTGTGCACTGGCTATTAATTGGCTCTTAACCGGTAATGGACGATACCTGAGAAGGAGAAGATGAAGGATTCGCCTGGCAGGAATACTCCAAAGCTTAAGTTAGAACGCTGGGGAAGAAAGTAAGAATGTAAGTCGCACTGGATCACTGAGTTCTCAAGATTAACTCGAGAGCAAGTAAATTTTAGATAGGATCTCAGATGTTCGAGAGAGAGCTTCCCTTTAACTAGGGAGCTCTTATATAGGCATTCTTGTCAAATCGGGCGTAACCGCCACTAGGCTTTTGTTGCAGTTGTTACTTGCCAGGGCTGCGCAGGTGACCGTTGCAGGGTACTACCCAATTGGATGGGTGACATGTCCCGGGAGGACATGCACGCCACCATCTATCGAGAGACGTGGGTACAGTCTGTCGAATGGGCAGGGACTACGCCGTCAGTCAGGAGACATGGTGTAGTCTGACGGGTACGGTCTTGTCAAATAGAAGCTTCCTGAAAGCATCATGTCGCTTAGTCGCGAGCTACCTTGTAGCGAGCTATCCTGTCACGAGCTACTTTGTAGCGAGCTCCTAGGGGTACTTCGAGGTGACCCTTCTCAAGGTTGTCTTTGGGGCAGTTTTACTCGCGAGTTGGGATAGTCTTGGAGTATTCCCTTTTGGTAGCTCGTGAAACCTCGAGCTCCCCCTATAGCGAGCTATGACGTAGCGAGCTGTCCTGTAGGCTCGTTACTTAGTCGCAGTCAGGCTGCGGTGCTGAGCTGTTGCTCGTGCTGAGTCAAGTCCACGTGTCATCCTCCATCAATTGCCCCCAACTCCTCGGGCTAAGAGTGCTACCTTAGCATGAGGAGTTCATGAAATGGGACAGGTGGATTTGACCGAAGTTCAAACTTGATTGACTGCTCGCATTAAATGCGTACGTAGAAGTCAGGAGATTTCTGACGTTTCGAATGCGAGAAACGCGCCGAAGCGGCTCTTAACTCTAGATGTCGTGCAACCATCATTACCTCAATCATAGGAGACGTGCAACCAGTCACATTTCGGTTTCAGAAGACGTGCGGTCAGCTTGACTACGAACCGTCAGATCTATCTCAATTTGGGCCGTTGGTCCAGGGGCACAGTGGCTATAAATAGGAGGGCCCCCAGGCCTCATTTTCTTTCACGCTAACTTGTTGTCTTCGGATTCTGAGGTCACGCATCCATCTAGTTTGCCTGATCTCTTCTGTTCACACCGTTTCATCTTTTCGGTGAATCATTTATTCTGTCAATCATGTATGGGTATCCGTATCACGTTTATCCCCAGGACGGTGACCAGAATGACGACGCCCCCTCGAGCTTAGGGGGAGCTTGGGAGCAGGCTCCGGAGGCCTCCAGCGATGTGGCTTCTACCTCTCGGGGCAGAGAGCCCGACACCTTCGGTCCCTCCTCTATGACGATGGGGAGACTCAGATCTCTAGTCCGCCATTTTCACCTTCCCGGGGACCTCATCTATGGTCTCCCCTCTGGTAACTTTCCTTGGGAGCATGGTTCCAATGATATAGTAATTTTCCAGGAACAGCTCGAGGCTGGCCTGTGTCTTCCCTTGCACCCCCTAATAGTGGAGGTGTTGAATCATTTTAACGTCACCATTGACCAGCTCCATCCCAACGCCATCCAGAATGTAGTTAGGACCATTTCTCTGTGCTATGAGTATTGCCTCCCCCTTGATCTCGATATCTTCTCTTCCATTCTCTGTATTAAGAATGCCACTCCTGGAGCGCCTCTAGAAAGGTGTTCTTATTAATTTTCTCCCCACCGCGGCTTTAAGCTTCTGCACGACCTGCCGAACAGGGTTCCCGCCTGGAAGCGGGACTATTTTGTGGTCCGTAACCCCAAGGGGTGGCCCTTCCCAACTTCTTGGAGGGGCGCCATCCAGGACCCCGGGGCTGAGTTGGACTCTGAAACTCGAAAAACGCTGCTATCTTGGGCAGTTGTAGGCCTTCTCTGTTCAGATTACTTGACCGAGGAGAAGCTCGTGCAGGCTGGCTTGAGCCCGGGTAGGTTGCCTTTTAGGTCGTGTAGTGCCTTGTAAAAATATATCATATGTGTATACATATATTTCCTTTTTATTGAACTAATACCTTGTGGTTCTTTCATAGCCATCATGTCTGGTGTTGACGCGCGCCGCATTCTTTCTAGCAACCAAAAGCGTAAGACTAAGAGGTCGCGTCCTGACCGAACTCCCACTTCTGGGGGCACTGAGTTCGGGTCTGCTGAGCCAGACTTTGTTTCTCCACTGCCTGAAGTCCCACCAACCCCATCTGAAGGAGGCACCGGAGAAGGTGGCCTCGAGGAGGGCGAGCTCTCGAGGCAAGGGGTGATTCCTCCTGGTCCTTCCCGCCCATTTCCCTACCCGCAGTTCCCGGTAGGGAACTGGGAGGGTGTTAATGACTACATCGTGGCTGGGCGGAAGAGCCGTAGGGCAATCTGCCACGAGGAGGTCGCTAGGTGGGGGGAGATGGAGCCCAAGGCGCTCGCCGCGTTTGTCGCCTCCCACTGTATGGTGGTAAGTAGTCTTTTCTTTTTCTTCTCATTCTTTCCCTTCTTTTGTCGTTCTCTGACCTTAGTCTCTTGTTGGCAGGTGAACACCGCCATCCACGCCATGGCCCTCCATACCAACATCCACTCCGGCGATGCTCGCAATCAGAGGGTCATCGTCCAGAAGCTTCAGGGCAAGCTCGACCAGGCCCGAGGCGATCTCCTTCAGTCTCACAAGGGAAGCGAGGCTCAGGAGCTTCTTGCCCATGACCAGGAGGCACAGATCGCCAGGCTTTCTGAGAAGAGCACGTGCTACAAGGAGGAGTCGTCGAGGGTGGCAGCGGAGAGAGAGCTCATTCGCCAGCAGGTCCGGGACTTGGAGTCTACACTTCTGGACCGAACTCGGAACTTCGACGCCATGGTGGAGGCCAAGCGGGCTAAGGCAGTCTGGGACTTCAAGGACTCCTTGGAATACCATGACCTCCAAGTGGAGTATGGCTCGAGCTCGTACCACTCCGGATTTAAGCTCTGCCGCTGGTTGGTCCGAAAGAAGTTTTCTGGGCTCAACCTCGATGGCATCACAATGAAGGGCCTGGCTCCCGAGACGTCGGGCCAGGCGGAGGAGGAGCTTGACTCCCCGGAGGAGGTGGACCCTTGAGGTTGGCGGCTTTGTTTTTCTGCTTCTTTGACTGATTTCTGGTGGTTTTCGGGTGCCATAACCCGGTTTTCAAAAAATCTTCTTCTTGGGCAGTTGTGCCCTTTTTACTCATTGTTGAACTTTCCCGAGCTGTTTAGCTCAGTTTTTTATTTATGAAGTAGTAATGGAATTTTTCTTTTTCTTCTAAGTATGGTGTGCTCTTTTATTTTTTGCCAAAGCGATCTCATCACTCGAGCTATTAGAGCTACATGCCCGAAATATGATTTTTCGGTAATCGTTATCCCGAGCTATACCTTAGTGTTTTAGGCATCTTTATAGTACAACGCGAAGTAATTACCATGCATGACCGAACTATATGTTTGTAGGTTGTACCTTATCTGGTCCAACTGTTGTGTTGAGACGAGCTATGCTTCGTAGGGTTCAGCCCCAAACTGCTTATGCCTTTGATACTTCATACTTTACCTTCGCTGGTGAAGCGGCTAGGTATTTTATCGTGCCGAGGTCTTGGTTAGCTCGGTGTTTTACCCTTAGGCTAAGGGGGTGACTTATAGTCTGCCCTTAGAGTTTGCCCATGCCATGGAGGCGATTGGGTCTCATTGTACCGAGGTCATGTTAGTTTGGCATTTTGGCCCTTAGGCTCTGAGAGTGACACATGGTCTACTTAGTGGTTCGCCCATGCCATGGAGGCGACTGGGTCTTATTGCGCCGAGATCGTGTTAGCTTGGCATTTCGGTTCTTAGGCCTTGGGAGTGACTCATGGTCTACTCAATAGTTACAAGTAATACTGCCTTAGGTTGACAATATTCCATGCCCGAGGTACTTGTTTCCCTTCAAGGGTTTCGAGCTCATATGTTCATTCCCCAAGCACCCGTCTCACTCGGTAGGGTCCTTCCCAATTCGGTCCGATCTTGCCAATGTCGGACTCAGGTACCATAACTTTACGAAGGACCAGGTCGCCGCCGTGGAGGTTCCGCTTCTTGACCTCATCGGGCTCAGGTACCGAGCTACTCTTTGCTGGTAAGCTGCGGTCCTGATATATGCAAAGTCCCTTACCTCATTGAGTAGGTCGAGGTTGGTACGTAGCTCATCTTCATTTTCCTTGTTGTCATATGCTACCAGTCATAGCGAGGGGACCTCGATCTCAGCTGGGATGACTGCCTCGGTGCCATAGGTGAGGTTGAAGGGATTTTCTCCTGTGGCGGTCTTCTCGGTGGTTCGGTAAGCCCACAGAACACTAGGTAGCTTGTCTGCCCATAGTCCTTTAGCTCGGTCTAACTGTGACTTCAGTCCGCGGAGGATAGCTCTGTTCGTGACCTCTGCTTGACCGTTTGCTTGAGGGTGTGCGACCGAAGTGAAGTTTTGTCGGATCCCCATGTCTTGGCACTAGTTCTGGAATTTGATGTCCTCGAATTGCTTACCATTATCAGAAATCAATACCCGAGGTAACCCGAAGCGGCACACTATGTTCTTCCAAAAGAAGTTCTGGACGTTTCGGGCTATGTTCGTTACATGAGGTTTGACTTCTACCCACTTGGTGAAATAATCCACTGCTAACACTAGAAACTTCCTCTGGCCTGTTGCTGGTGGGAACGGTCCAAGTATATCGATGCCCCATTGCGCGAAAGGCCATGGGTTGGTGAGATACTTGAGATCGGCGGCAGGTTGATGGTGGATATTGGCATACTTCTGGCACTTGTCACACTTTCTGACGAGCTCAATAGCATTTGCTTTCATTGTTGGCCAGTAGTATCCCTGTCGTAGTGTTTTTTGGGCAAGGGCCCTGCCCCCCAAGTGTTTGCTGCACAGGCCCTCATGAGTGTCACGGAGTACAAGCTCGGCTTCGGAAGGTCGCAAGCAGCGCAGGTAGGGGAGCGTGTAGGATCTTCGGTACAACCGTTCGTCTATCATGACATATTTGGCCGCCTGACGCTCTATCCTTCTGTTGGCATTGCGATCTACAGGGAGGGTCCCGTATAGCAGGAAGCTCGCGAGCGGGTCAATCCAGATCGGCTCTGCTTGAACGACAGGAGCGAC
>NW_010729209.1:378346-421145 GCF_000365185.1 Nelumbo nucifera
GAGGTCGTTCACTCCGGCGGGAGGGCTTGGTCTGCTTCGTGGCTGGATGCTGAGGGGGAAGCGACAGCTGGGCCTAAGGCAAAGAAGGAAACTACTGCTGATATTGATATTGGGAAACCTGGTGCAGCACTTGTTGTTGGTAGAATTGGAATTGTTGAAATTGTTGCTTTTGATCTTGCATGGCTCGCATGCACTACATTAAGTCCTCCAACTGGTTCGGGTTGGCCGCTGGGGGCACAACCGAGAATTTAGCAAAGGTTGTTCCAACTATAGAAGGGAGTGGAGCGACTGTGGGTGCCACAGTGAGAGGCACGTTCAAACTGGGGACTCCGTCCACGGAGAGGGGGACGGTGAACTGCCCAATACAGACAGTAGAAAGTTGGGGCTGCTCCCCATAAGCGTTCTGGCTGGAACCACGTCCGGCGTCGCTGGAGGAAGCCATGAATGCTGAGTTTTCAGAAAAGGAAACTGTAAAAGTTTAGTGGAAAGCTTTTTGAAGCGTTTCCCACAGACGACGCCAAATGATGCAGCACGATCCTGGCACTCCTACCTGGCTGTTAACTAGCTCATAGCTGGCAATGGACGGCACCTGAGAAGGAGAAGATGAAGGATTCCCGGGGGATTCGCCTGGCGGGAATACTCCAAAGCTTAAGTTAGAACATTGGGGAAAAAAGTAATAGTGTAAGAGTGTAAAGAGGCTAAGAGTGTAGGTCGCGCTGGATCACTGAGTTCTCAAGATTAGCTCGAGAGCAAGTAAATTTCAGATAGGATCTCAGATGTTCGAGAGAGAGCTTCCCTTTAACTAGGGAGCTCTTATATAGGCGTTCTTGTCAAATCGGGCGTAACCGCTACTGGGCTTCTGTCGCAGCCGTTACCTGCCAGGGCTGCGCAGGTGACCGTTGCAGGGTACTACCCAATTGGATGGGTGACACATCCCGGGAGGACAGGCATGCCACCATCTGTCGAGAGACGTGGCGCAGTTTGACGGGTACGGTCTTGTCAGATAGAAGCTTCTAGAAAGCATCGCATCGCTTAGTCGCGAGCTACCTTGTAGCGAGCTATCCTGTTGCGTAGCGAGCTATCCTATCGCGAGCTACTTTGTAGCGAGCTCCTATGGGTACTTCGAGGTGAGCCTTCTCAAGGTTGTCTTTGGGGCAGTTTTTCTGCCTAAGTGTTGGAGCGAGCTGGTTACCCTAGCTCGCAAGTTGGGATAGTCTTGGAGTATTCCCTTTCGGTAGCTTGGGGGACCTCGAGCTCGCGCTCCCCTATAGCGAGCTATGATGTAGCGAGCTGTCCTGCAGGCTCGTTATTAGTCGTAGTCAGACTACGGTGCTGAGTTAGGTCCACGTGTCATTGTTTCAAGGGGTCGGGTCAAATCATCCCCCATCAGGATTTTCGGTCTTCCTCCCATTTTTTACTCTCCCCCATCGAGTCCTAACCGAGAAGCATCCACCGGTGAACAACAGATCGAAGAACTATTGCTCCGAAGTCCGAAGCTGGTGGCAGAACAAAGGTAGGTTCGCGTCTTCATCCCCACCGAACCAGCCGGCGACGCCAGCCTCTTGGTGATCGTCTTCTTCCACGGCAGTTGGTTCTCCATACTAAGCGCCAACTCCAAAGGCTACAACTTTTTTTGCCACTGGATAGCGCGTACCATCTCTGCCGCCGTCGTCTCCGTCAACTACCGTCTCTCATCGGAACATCGGTACCCAGCTCTGTACGACGACGGATTCGACACTCTGGTGTTCCTCAATGCAAGAAATTGCAAGGGGTTTCCGGTTAATGCCGATATCACTTTTTTATACTATTATTATTTTTTTTTTTTGTTGTTGTTGTTGAATGCTTCTGAAACGAACAACCACATCCCCAAATTGCCAATACCTTGATGGAAGGTAACCTTACTGAAGTTCCACTCTCTAGCCTGGTTTGTTTCACCAAATCAAGATGGGCATTTTTCTGGGAGTTCTAGACTTTGTAAGCAGCTACAAATTTAAGAGCAAAAAAATCAAGTTTTATTTTTTACTTGCAACAAATTTGTATCACAAAGTAAGAGAGTTTGGTTTGACGTGATGCTGAAGTTCTTCCTTGAACTCCTCAAGGTTAGTAGATCCACATGTTTTTTTTTATTCTAAGGTTAAGGTAAAATGTTGTATTAATTTCATAAAAAACCTGTAAAAGCATAACTCATGTATGGTGAGCAACCATATATATATATGAGTTGCCAGCATATCTCTCTCTTTTTTCAATTAATTCATGTATCTCAACCTGTATTTTCGGAGTGTTTTTTTGGGTACACTCACAAATATCTTTATTCCCTGAATTTTTGGATGCAATCGCGAATATCTTCATACCCTGGATTTTTGATACTCTTCTAACCTTCTAATTTTTCTGCTTCTTGAATACATGTTTCATATGTTTAGATCCAAATTTTAGAATGCACATCTGTTATGCATGTTTTTCTACCTCTTGTCATCAACATACCTATTCAATTGGTGTCTCCATCAACAAACCATGGCCAACAGGTACAGTGTCTAGGATCGAGAAGTAGAGACAGATCGGTAATATCAAATTTCCATCGTTCTATTGCTTTAGTTTATATTAAGAATGATATCATATAATCAAATGATGGAATATGATGGAGAATGCTTATTTTTCTTGTCGGTCTTTTTATCAATCAGAGCCGGCAAATATCAATTTCTATAGTATGGTGTAGTGGGTTTTCTTTTCTTTGATCTAAGATAGATAAGATTTTTCAAAACTTCATGAATTTCGCTTGAAAAGAATTGTTAGTTGTGAATGTGTTAGGTTTTTGTTTTATTATTTTAATTGTTCATTTTGCTTAATTAGTTTGCTTTATTATTTTATGTTTAATTGCTGAATTGCATATTAGAAATAATTGTTCATGCATTATAATTAGTGGTATTTTCTTTGTTTATTTTGTTTCTTTTTCGTTAATCTTTTAAAGGGCAATCCAACTTAAATAAGATAAGGTGGGGATTTCATCACCCTTCCTTGGCTCAAAAATCACCACCCTTCACGTGCGGTTCACTCTAAACCCTAATTTAAAATTTGGATAGCAAAACCCTTTAGGGAGCTTCACATTTGGTTCAAATGTGTGCTGAATTTTAGGGAAGCGATAAGCATATATTTGTACATATTTTCATACCTCTAACTTGATGATTTTGGTAATAATGTTTTTTAGAATTAGCATGATATTGCACTAATTATGATGAAATCGTCTTGCAAGATTATTTGAGCATAATTGTGCAATTTTATAGAGGAACTCGATTTAATTGATCAAGATAATCATAGAGGAAGGACCATGCAGCAATGATGCTCCAGGATGTAGCCATGAAGGAGATAATCCATTGAAATCGGATTTGATATGTATGCACAAAAATCGGAAAATTTTCTGCTTTGATATAGTTCCCGTATTTTAGGCATAACTTTCTGCCTACAACTCGGATTAAGGTGATTCAAACGGCTAATTAAAGATAAGAGATAGGGCTAAAACTTTTGTGTTTATCACTCAACCTAATTCCGCCGACAACCAAATGCAATTCGAGCTACAAGTTTCGAGTCTAGCAGTTGCCAATGCAGAAGAGATAGGAATTCAACTGAGATAAAGACTAAGAGACCTAATTTGTGTTGAATTAGGAGTTTGCATTGAGAAGCAATTGAGGGGAGGCTGCACTATAAAAAAAACTATAGACTCAAGGAAAATGAGCACATCCTTGGAGATAATTCAGTAAAGAAGAGAAGATGAAGCAATCTCAGCATATCAGAAGAGAAGAGGATCAGCACGTCAGAGAAGGAGAGGAAGAATCCGAATTCAAGAGGGAGAAAGGCTTAGTTGTTGCACTTGTCTTCTACATTCAAAGTCTAAAGTTTTCTTGTTATTCTATTCATTCTTTGTTGTGTTCTTGTTGTATTTCCCTTTTAATTTTCTTGAGTATGTTGAATTTAATGATGTCTAGCTAAATTCTCTTAGTTAGGGTTTAGATGAATTTTGATCTTAAGATTATATAGTTATTTGTTTAATTCAATTCAAGACATTTATTATTTGCATGAGGAATTTTTATTACTATGCTTAATGCTTTAAAAGAATTTGACAATCTTTTAATGATTTGATAATTCATGCATGACTGACCAAAGGATTGTTATGAATTAGATCCCTAAGCAATAAAAATCGCATGATAGACTATGATATCGAAAAATGATTAGCTCATGTGTGGGAATCAAAGAAGCTTAGTGAGTCAAATCCCTTTTTACGATTAGAGGTTTCCAAAGAAATTAATGCTTATTTTTTCTTTTGACAATCACTTAGAAATTTGATAGTATAATTGGATTAATAAAGGATTAATATGACTTGAGAAAACTTATTAATTAATTTAGGGAAATCCACCATCACATACAAGTAACTTTAAAATATGTTAGGGTAATTTCGGTCTTGAGTTGGATTAAATATGTAATTATGTAACCTTGATTCAATGAAATCTAAACCCTGGTTGCATTCATCCAACAAATCAGTTTTTATTAAGTTCTTGGATTTGCATTAATTCTTTTAGTTTTTATTCATTCAATTGATTCACGAGTTCAACTTAGGTTAGTTTAAAAGTGATTTGGTACTGTGATCTAGTTTATGTGGGATCGACACTTTTCTCATCATTATACGCATATTTGACTAAGGTACACTTGCTTGAAATAACTGTGTATAAATCACACAAGTTTTTGGCGCCGTTGCCGGGGACTAGTTTATTGCATATCAAAACTACTTGAATTAGCCTTAGATTGAATATCTATTTGTTTTATTTTCGGATTTAAAATTTTCCATTTCAATTTTTGTTGGGTTTAGCTTTATAAAATTTTTTAGGAAATTTTTAATTTTTTTTCTCTTCTTTTTCCTTTTCTTTGAAGGTTCCTAGTGCATGACACACTAGTGGTGGAGAATTAATACCCCTTGATCAAGAAATCGAAAGGACTTTGAAAAAGCGAATGAGGGAGAGAAAGAACAAGATGACTCAAGACCAAAATAATCCAAGGACATTGATTTCCTATGCTACACCTACTCTGGATTGTACTACATTAAGCATTAGGAGGCCGAATGTGCAAGCAAACAATTTTGAGATCAAGCCTGCAATTATTCAGATGATTGAGATGAGTGTGCAATTTTCTGGCCTCAATGATGACCCTAACTCTTATATTGCTAATTTTCTTGAAATATATGATACTTTTAAGCATAATGGAGTAGTGATGATGCCATTAGACTTAGGTTATTTCCTTTCTCCTTAAGGGACAAAGCAAAAGATTGGCTTAACTCTCTTCTTACAGGTTCGATTACTACATGGGATGACTTGGCACAAAAGTTTTTATCTAAGTATTTTTCACCTGCTAAAATGGCTAAATTTAGGAATGACATAACAATTTTTTCTCAATTTGATAATGAAACCTTATATGAGTCGTGGGAGAGATTTAAGGAACTGATTAGGAAGTGTCCTCACCATGGTCTACCTGTTTGGATGCAAGTGCAAACTTTTTATAGTGACATTAATCAATCTAATCGTTCAATGTTAGATGCAGCTGCAAGTGGTACCCTTATGAGAAAAACTCCCGAAGAAGCATATGAACTTTTGGAGGAGATGGCAGCCAATAGCTATCAATGGGGCAATGAGAGAGCAAATAAAAAGGGACTTGGAATTTATAATGTTGATTCTATTACTACTTTATTGGCTCAACTTGTTGCATTAAATAAGAAATTATAAAATTTGGGGGTTTCAGCTATGAGTGTTTCTTTTGTTCCCTTCCCTTCTTGTGAGCTTTGTGGACAAGGGGGACATGCTAGTGTAGACTGTCAAGTAGGAAATCCATTTTCTTTTTCTTCTGAACAAGTTAATTTTGTTTCTTATGGTGGCAACGGGTCCAATTTCAATCCCTACTCCAACACTTACAATCTATGATGGAGAAGCCATCCAAATTTTTCTTGGAATAATAACCAACAGAGAGCACCTCCTGGCTTTCAGCAGCAACCACAACAAAATCCACAAGATAAGAAGCCAAATTTAGAGGATATGATGGCAAAATTTATCAATAGTACGGAGACAAGAATTCAAGAGATAGAAACTCAAATTGGACAACTTGCTCAAGCAATTTCGGCAAGGCCACAAAGAGGATTACCTAGCAATACCGAGAAGAATCCTGATGAGAATAAAATCTATCATATTTTATCACCTAATATTCTGTCTTTTATTCTGAATTAATACTTAATTAGACTCATATTTCTTGTATTTCGGTGCAGGGCAAGGAAAGAAGTCGCAAGAAGAAAAACAAGGCTAATCGGATGGGTTTTCACAATTTCGGCAGCAATCAGTAATTTGGGCCTAACTTTCACATCCGAGCTCCGATTGGGCTGATTCAAGATCCACCAGAAAGATAAGAGAGAAAACTGCAACTTTCATATTTTGGGCTTTCGCATATTCGGCCTACAACGAAGTAAAATCCGGGATTAAAGACGGAGCAATTTCGTAGTGAGACCTAGTTTCCAGCTGAAGCCCATTTCGCAGAAGAACATTGAGGCGGCCCAAGATATTAAAGCAGCCCATTCGAATTCAAGAATTCGAGAGTCCTCTTAGATTTAAATTTCTAAATGTAATTCCGGAAAGATTAAGAAAGGTTTAGATAATGAGAGATGAGAGAAGATAGGATAGGATAKGAGGAGTTTGGATCAAGGCTGGATTATCCATTCTTGAGATAACTCCAAGAAATTGTAAGCTATATGAGAGCTGGGGGTACCAACCCTAGAGGGGGGATCACGAATTGCATTGAGCTATCTATCATGAAAAGAGAAAATAAATCAAGAAACTTGGGGAAGGAGATCAAGAATTCAAGAAACCTCAAGAAGAAGGTGGCGGCAAGAAGAGGAGATCTCAGTACCATGGGCGAATTCATGAGTTCTTTCTTTCCCTTTGTTTGCTTTAATTCTTTTATATGAACTGATTTGTTTCTAGCTAGGGCTGTGGAAGGCCTAACTCTGTTAATGAATACATTTTTATCTTTATGATTTATCCAAGATTGTGATTTTCATACAGTCTATGAATTATTTTGCTTAATGTGATTAAGAGCTTGGCCACCTCTTAATTGATTTGGTTTATATGAATGAATCGAGAGAGGAATTCACATAATCGACTGAATAGTTCATCGTGTGTGAATTGAATGGTGTATAGAGATATATATGCATGATTCATCTGAATTTAACGGTTTTCTTCGGACTTAATGCACTTCCATCTTGAGAGCTCTACTCGAGAGATTGAAGAATTACTTGATGGGCGTAGTTTTAGTATATCTCGAGAGAGAATATTAAATAAAATTGGAAATACCTCAACTTATGGGAATGACAAATATTCTTGGTTAATTGAATCCATTAATATTCATTGCATTGGTTAGGTGGACCAAAAGCCCTAGCGATTTCATCCATTGCATATTCAGTTAGTGATCATCCTTGCTTCTATTTTCTTTTTCTAGTTTTTAATTTCAGTAGTTCTTGCTCAAATTTGAATTTCATTTGTCCAAATAATTAGGGAAGTCTGTAGTTCTAATACTTATTTTGTTAAATCCCCGTGGGAATGATATTTTATACTACTTGATAACTAGTGCACTTGTTAGGGTTATATATTTATAGCTATCAAATCCCAGGGAACAAGTAAAGGCCATCACTCTGTGAAGTGAAAAATAACTTAGAAAAGAAAAAAAAAAGATGATGAGCAAGTAAAAGAAGAAGAAAGCCAAAACCTTGATGCCAAAGAAGGAGACCACGAGTCATCAATGGAGAAAAAGGGAAGTTCTTATACTCTTAATTTAAAATCCTACAAACCCCTTCTTCCTTTTCCTGAAATATTTCTTAAAGCTAACATGGATAAGCAATTTGCTAAATTTCTAGAGGTATTTCAAAAGTTGCATATTAACATTCATCTTGATGCTATTTCTCAGATGCCAAGTTATGCCAAATTTTTGAAGGAAATAATTTCGAACAAAAGAAAGTTTGAGGAGTTTGAGATGGTAAAATTGAATGAGGAATGTTCAGCAATCCTACAAAATAAATTACCTCCAAAACTCAAGGATTCAGGGAGCTTCTCTATTCCGTGCACCATTGGCGAAATTAATTTTGATAAGGCTTTATGTGATCTTGGTGCAAGCATTAATTTGATGCATTTTTCCGTCTTCAGGAAGCTTGGGTTGAAAGAGCCAACACCTACTACTGTTTCTCTACAATTGGTTGACAGAAGTATCAAATATCCAAAGGGAGTAGTGGAAGATGTTTTGGTAAAAGTAGATAAATTTATTTTTCCTGTTGAATTCATCATTTTGGACATGGAAGAAGATTATGATATGCCCCTAATTTTAAGGAGACATTTTCTTGCCACAGGAAGAGCTTTAATTGATGTCCAACAAGGAAAACTTAGCCTTAGGATTAATGATGAGGAAGTTATTTTTAATGTGTTTTAAGGCTATGAAACATTCTAATGATGAAAAAGAAGTCTTAATGATAGAATGCATTGATGATTTGGTAGAAAGAAAATTTCATGCATTTAGGTTAGATGATGCTATAGAAGATTGCATTGCTAACTCTTTTAATGTGAAGGAACAAATTTTAGATGAGAGGCATAAGGAGGTCGTAGGCTATTTGGGAGAAAACCAAAGTAGATTCATGACAAAAAGAGAAAAATTTTTGCCTTTGAATATTTCTTTATCTTTTTCAAAAGCCAAGCCATCAATCGAGAAGCCTCATACTCTTGAACTTAAACCTCTTCCTTCGCATTTAAAATATGTTTATTTAGGGAATTCATCTACCTTGCCTGTGATTATTTCTTCTTACTTGACAGGTCTTGAAGAAGAAAAGTTGACAAGGGTGCTTAGGGAACACAAAAGGGTGATTGGATGGACCATTGGCGACATTCAAGGAATAAGTCTATCAGTTTGCATGCACAAAATCATGATGGAAGAAGGATTCAAGCCTACAGTGCAGCCCTAAGGGAGGTTAAATCCTAATATGACAGAGGTAGTAAAGAAAGAGGTGATCAAATGGCTTGATTCAGGTGCTATCTTTCCTATCTTTGATTCTTCTTGGGTAAGTCCTGTGCAAGTTGTGCCAAAAAAAGGTGGGACCACTGTAGTAAAAAATGAATATAATGAATTAATCCCTACAAGGACAGTAATAGGTTGGAGGGTATGTATCAACTATAGGAAATTGAATGATATTACTAGAAAAGATCATTTTCCCCTTCCCTTTATTGATCAAACGAATGAAAAAACTTGTTGGTTAGGAATTTTATTGTTTTCTTGATGGTTATTCTAGTTATCACCAAATTCCTATTGCTCCTGAAGATTAAGAGAAAACTACCTTTACATGCCCTTATGGAACATTTGCATTTAGGAGAATGCCTTTTGGTTTGTGCAATGCCTTTGCTTCTTTTCAAAGATGCATGATGTCTCTATTTTTCGGATTTCAGTGATGATTTTATGGAGATATTTATGGATGACTTCTCTATTTTTGGATCTTCATTCGATGCATGCTTGCATAGTTTGTCCTTGGTGCTTAAAATATGTGAGGAATCTAACCTTATTCTTAATTGGAAAAATGTCATTTTATGGTTAAGGGAATGAATTGTTTTAGGCCATAAAGTATCTTTTAAAGGTATTGAAGTGGATAGAGCTAAAATTGAATTAATTGAAAAATTTCCCCCTCCAAAATCATTGAAAGAAGTTAGAGGTTTTTTGGGACATGCAGGTTTTTATAGAAAGTTCATTAAGGACTTTTCTAAAACTGCTAGGCCTCTAACTAATCTTTTAGTGAAGGACGCACCGTTTGTGATTGATAGTGCTTGTTTGCATGCATTTAATTGTTTAAAAGAGAAATTGATCCAAGCTCCCATAGTTTCGGCCCCCATTTGGAATTTTTCTTTTGAGATCATGTGTGATGCAAGTGATGATACTTTAGGTGCAGTTTTAGGACAAAGAATAGACAGGAAATTTCATACCATTTTTTATGTAAGTAGAACCATGAATGAGGCACAAAGAAATTATACAACAACTGAAAAGGAACTACTTGCTGTAATATTTTCTATTGAAAAATTTAAACCTTATTTGATCTTATCTAAAGTGATTGTCTATATTGACCATTCTACATTGAAGTATTTACTTGCTAAAAAACATGCAAAACCTAGGTTGATAAGATGGATTTTATTGTTGCAAGAATTTGACCTAGAAATCAAAGATAAGAAAGGCATCGAAAACATGGTAGTTGATCACTTGTCTAGATTGGATTGGGAGTATGTGGAGAGCATGGATGAACACCCTTTGCATGATGAATTTCCTAGAGAAATTATGTTTTGTGCATGATAATGATGAACCTTGGTATGCTGATTTTGCTAATTTTCTTGTAGGTGACCAGTTGCCCCCTAACATTTCTTTTCATCAAAAGAAGAAATTTTTATCTGATGTAAGGCACTATCT
Organism: Nelumbo nucifera; assembly: GCF_000365185.1. The sequence continues at coordinate 388,853 of NW_010729209.1, forward strand.
TTGGGAGGAACCATATCTATACAAGATTTGTGCAGATGGCATGGTGAGAAGATGCATACCAAAGGAAGAGGTGCAGAGTATACTTAGTTTTTGTTATGACAAAGAAGCATGTGGACACCATAGACCATCCAAGACGGCGGTGAAGGTTTTACAAAGTGGATTTTATTGGCCTACATTATTCAATGATGCTTATGCCTATGTAAGTTCTTGTGATCGATGCCAACGGACAGGTAATATATCAAGGAAAAATGAGATGCCCCTAAACAATATTCTTATTTGTGATATTTTTTACGTTTGGGGCATTGATTTGAAGGATCCTTTTCCAAAATCCTTCAATAATGAGTATATACTTGTTGTTATTGATTATGTAAGTAAATGGGTGGAAGCAATTGCACCAATTCACTGTCCCAAAAGTATCACCATCCATCTAAGTCCATGGCCCAGCAATTTCAAAGGCCACAAGTACAGAACCAATTCCAGCAGATGTACCCTAGGAACCAACCGGCCCAACCGTATCAGGGTTACCCTCAACTTCATCAGACCCGTATGGTAGATGAACAATTCATGCAGCTTCAACAGCTAATCCTAAATCAGTAGTAGTCTATTGCCATATTAGAAAGCCAAATAGGACAACTAGTCGAAGCAAATGCGAGGAGAGAAGTAGGGAAATTACCGAGTCAACCGGATGCAAACCCTAGGGATCAGCTACCGGGTCTTCCTCCACAACAAATTCAACCACCTCCCAAGAACCCTCAGTTTGAAAATGCCAAAGTTGTTACAACCTTAAGGAGTGAGAGAATTTTAGAAGACTCGTATGAGGAAAAGATAATTATAGAAGAAGAAAAGGAGCAGGAAGACACTAAGTTGGGGGGAGAAGAAGAAGGAAAGGAAACTTTAGAAGATGAACCTTTAGTGAACCAACTTGTGGTCCCCTTTCCAACCGCACTCATAGTCAAGCTATTGCGAAAGAAGAAAGAGATTTGCAATGAGGAGATCTAGGAGCTCTTGAAACAAGTCCATATTAACATCCCTCTCCTTGATGCAATTCAACATGTCCCCAGCCTATGCCAAGTTCCTGAAAGAGCTATGCACTAAAAAGAGGGAGCCACGAGTGGCCCCACAAAAAGTGATGCTCTCGGCAAACGCTAGTACGGTCCTCCTAAACCAACTACCCCAGAAGATGAAAGACCCGAGTGCTCTTCTCATAAGCTGTGTCATCTCTGGAGTCACCTCTGATCGGGCCCTATTGGATCTTGGAGCCAATGTAAATCTGCTTCCGTCCATTATCTATGAAAGGTTCAGGATCAGCGAGTTAAAACCTACCCCGATAATTCAACAACTCATTGATCGGTCGGTCAAGACTTCTCGAGGTGTTATTGAGGATGTCATTGTCAGGATAGAGAATTGTTATTTCCCTATAGACTTTGTTGTCCTAGACATGACCCCAACCAAGGAACTGAACCATAACCCGATACTCCTAGGACGATCATTTCTAGCAACGACCAATGCAAACATTAACTATAAATCGGGAGAAATAGACATTTCATTTGGGGAGCAGAAGGTCCAGTTAAATGTTTTTAGTGCCTCTAAGTATCCAAACCTAGGGGAAGATGAGTGCAAAGTGGATATAGTGGACAATCTTTTCGATGACTTGTCTACCCCTTGGTTAGCCTAGTTTGAGCCTTGTTTGTATGAAGAAGAAAGTGAGTCTGAGAGTTTGGATGGAAGAAGTGAATGAATGTGTCTAGCTGAAGACGCTAAACTTAGCGCTGGTTGGGAGGCAACCCAACATAGTTTTTAGTGTTTCTGTTGTTAGGATTTGAATTTTTTTTTTTTTATTCGAGACAAGGTGGTATACCTTGAACCCCTTAGGAAAGTCCTATTGATTGTTCCATTTGGCCTAAGTCCTTTTTGCATCAGCCTAGTCATGCCATTGGGAACAATGGCACTTAAGTTGGGGGTGAGGAAAAATAGAGAAAAAAATGAAATTTAAAAAAAAAAATTGAGAAGCTAAGCCTTTAAATATGTAGAATTAAAATTTCACTAGAAAATTTAAAATTTCTTTCCATTAAAAGAGATTCCCAAACAGAAAAAGTTGAGGAAACTAATAAAAGAATATTGAATTTTGTAGAAATTGGTAGCAAGTGATAGGAGTAAAAATTGGTCTTATTTGAATATTGTCGAAATCGTTTAGAAATTAGAAAATACTCCCAAGTTTTCCCCTACCAAGATAAGAAGAGAAAGATGGAGAAATTAAACAAAAACTCTTCAAATTGTTAAAAACAGTGGACTACCCTAAACAATATTGCAATAAAAAAAAAACAATAAAAGGTCAATGGACACCCTAGACTTGGTAATTGGGTCTCTTCACCTAAGTCAAGTGTTGAGATTCGCATCAAACGGAAAGGGAATGCTAAAGATGCTTACCTAACATTTACTAACCGAGTCTCTTCACTTAAGGCAAGTGTCGAGATTTGTATAAAATAGTGGAAAGTAACAATAAAATTAAGTGTGCATATCAAGTTTAGGGGTAGAAATCCACTCTCAAAAATGATAAGAAGAATACCCACCTAGTTTCAAAAATCAATCTCAGCTTATCAAGATAGTTTGCAAATGGAAGGGTAAATTATATTTTTAAGCCAAATTTTTGTGATATTCAAAGTATGAGAGTTTTACCCCCTAAGCCCAATACCGATCTATACAAATTTGAGAATTCTGGAATCAGGATACTTGGCTAATTCTTAAGGCTGCATTGCTAAGGGACTAGCAATGGTTAAGTTGGGGATATGATAACTCTGTATTTTGATGCCTTAAGGGCATCATTTCAAGGGTATTTTGGGCCTTAGAATAGTCAAAGTGTGTCATTTTCCTAGTTAAATTCAATTTTGTGACATCTTAGGGTCTCTATGCAACTTCTGTGGAAAAATGGGGAAGTTACATTGCTGAAATGCAGTTTTTGGGAAACTTGTGTGAAGTCCAGGTGAGAGAGGGGGTGTTTTTGTGAACATTTGAGAACAGGAGGGCACCTCCTATCTACTAAACCCAAAATGGTGCCTTTCCTACTATATTAGCATGCTCCCCTCTCATTAGCAAACCCTAGGGCTCCTTCTAGCTCATTCTTTTCATCCTTAGCAAACCCTAGCCACCCCTAACTGCTTAATCTCCACTTCCATCCCTTCTAATCTCCACCATTCATTTTAGGGCACTCTCTTTTTAGCTTTTTAACCCTAGGGCACCACCTAACTTCTAATCCTCACCATTCAGCCCCTAGTCATTAGATCTCAGCCCTCCATTCCATTTTCTATCTCAGCCATCCACTCTAGGGTGCCACCCACTCCTTTTAATCTCCACCTTTCAACCCTAGGCGCCTTAATCTCCACCCTTCATTTCTGGGTGCCCAAATCTCAGCCCTACATAATATTGGGCGCCCTCTCCTTCTCTTCTCAGCCTTAGGATCAACCCAGAACCATCTTAACCCTTCATTAGAAACCCTAGGGCACCCATACCTTTGCTAAAGTCTAGTTGTCGCCCCCCTCTTTTTCTCTAATCCCAATTGTGTCCATCATTCTCTATAAAAAGGACCCAAGGGCTCTAGAGAATGGGTTGGATTCTGTCCCCAGGTGAGACGAAAGGCTGATCTTGAGAAGTTCAAGGGTAGAGGTAGAGGAGGACTCCCAAGCAAGAGGAGGAGTTCTTGCTTGCAGTTCGCTTAAGCCACTACTACCACCTCTAGATTCGAATTCCAACCATTAGTCTTAGATTTATTTTTTGTTCTTTTATTTTTAGTTCTGTTTTTTCCTTTTTGCAATTTACTTTTATTCAGTTTGATTTTTTGTTTTCTTTTCTGCAGATCTAGAATTCGGCCAGGTAAGACGGAAGGCCTAACTCGAGAAGTTCGAGGGTTAAAGGAGAGATCTGGAGATTGCTACCTCTGATCGGATTACAGACTTTTTATTTCGTTCCTTTTATTTATTTATTTATGTTATTTATTTATTTTTCTGCACTTTTCACTTTGAGCATTGTTCGAGTTTTATTTTAATGAATTCAATTTAATTAATTAAATTTTGTGTTTCTGCAACTCTCAATTGTGTTCTCTTTCCCAAATTTAAGTAAATAATGATTTTTCCCTTGCTTCCCTGTGGATATGCCCCGTTCTCACCATTTACTGCTTTTGTAATTGTTTGAGAATTGAAAAAAAAAATTATAAATATTAAAATTGGTTTTCCAAAGTGGTTAACGATATGCTTCTGGACACACCAGTCCCTACCCCTCGGACATACTCTGCTTCATTCCCAACGTCGATATCTCTATGCTCAATTGCCTTCACAATCCTTAGGTGGCCCTTCAGATGGGGAGAGGTATGTTCCTCCCTAAGGATGAGCAGTATTATAGTGGTATGGACCCTGCTGAGGTCGGCGCCCGAATGACTCGGTGCATTCTTCGAGTTCACCTTTTTGCTTTTTGAAGCTTCTATTCTCTTGTCCTGTAGTCTTTGTACTGACTGTTCTTTTTCTTCTGGTAGATGAAAACTATGGGTTAGTGTTGTTGGACCAGGTCACCTTAGCTCGGAGAGAGAGGCACGGACTTTAGGCGAACATTGATTATTTACAGACTCAGATGTAGGGAGGGAATTCAGCTCGAGCTGAATGAGGCTAGGGAGACCATTGCTGCCCAAGATCGCTAGTTGGATGAGAGGTGGATGAAGTATACTAAAGATATCAATCAGGTTGAGGTTGTTGCCGTTGAACATTTCCGTTTGTCGCCTGAGTATGCCCAGGAGCAGGTTGTCAATGTTGTTCCTGCAATGAAAAGAGGCTTCAAACTTTGTTGTCGCTACCTTAAAACCCTTGACCCTAACTTTGACTACGGCAGTCTATCTATTGAAGATGTTCCGGACGAGTTGACGGTGTAGGTTGACAAGGAGCCTTTGACTCCCAATGAGGAAGAGGGGGAGGACGGCGAAGAAGAGGGCGAGTAGACAGATGATGATGACGATGAGCTGTAGGGTGGCAATGATGAATAGATCGACCAAGATGTCAGTAGTTTTCTTCTTAGTTGATGTTTTTGGGAGCCTGCGCGCTACTGTCAGATATTTCTTGGATCCTGTGTGCTCCTTATATCGCTAAATTTGTTTATTGAGGGTTTTTTTATGTATCTATTCCGCAACTTCAATGAAATTCGCTTCAGTATATGCTACCTCTTTTTTGTACTTTTTTCAATTATGTTGAGATATTGCGTTGTACGAACTATCTTTGGTTGACGTGCTTGTAGAAGCGATTCGGCGGCTTAGGGGCCTTAGAGCCAAAGAGGCAATTTAGGATTCCCCTTTAGTTTCATTTGGCCGAGCTACTGGGGGGTCAGCCTGTGTGCCTTAGTGCTAAAAGCAAATTGGCATCCCTTAAGTTTTATTTGGCCGAACTATTGGGTGGTCGGCTTGGGTGCCTTAGTGCTGAAAGCAAACTTGCATCCCTTAATTTTATTTGGTCGAATTGCTGGGAGGTCGGCCTGGGTGCCTTAGTGCTGAAAGCGAATTGACATCCCTTAAGTTTTATTTGGCCGAGCTGCTGGGAGGTCGGCTCGGGTGTCTTAGTGCTAAAAGTGAATTGGCATCCCTTAAGTTTTATTTTTCCAAGCTACTGAGAGGTCGGCCTAGGTCGCTGGAATGGATAGCTTTACTTTCATAATGAGTAAAATTTCATACATTCGTGGACGTAGCTCGGAACACTCTTTCACAAATATATCTCCTCAAGTTGTCTATATTCTACGCACGGGGTACTAGCTTCCCCTCTGGTGTTTCGAGCTCGTATGCGTTTTTGCCGATTACTTTGAACACCCTGTAAGGGCCTTTCTAGTTCGGACCTAGCTTTCCTACACTAGGCTCAGGTACCATGACCTTCCTAATTACTAGGTTGCCAACTCTAAATTAGTGTCTCTTAACTCGGGTGTTATAGTACCAAGCTGCTCGTTGTTGGTATGCTGGAGTCTCTTGCCAAGTCGAGGTTAGTTCATAAGTCGTCCTCATTGGTCTCCTCATCGTAGCTCTCGGAACGTAAGGTTGACACTTCAATTTTAATTTGTATCATAGCTTTAGTTCAGTATGTCAAGTTAAAAGGTGTTTCACTGGTTGTCGTCTTAATAGTGGTTCGGTAGGCCCATAGGACACTAGGCAACTCGTTTACCCACAAACCTTTAGCTCGGGATAGCCGAGCTTTGAGGTCGTGGAGTATTGCCCTATTTGTTACTTTGGCCTGACCGTTTGCTTGGGGATGAGCGATCGAGGTGAAGTTCTATTGTATGCCCATCTCCGCATAGCAGTTTTGGAACTTGATGTCTTCAAATTGCTTACCGTTGTCTGAGAGTAGTACTTTGTGTAGCCCAAATCTGCAGACGATGCTTCTCCAGAAAAAAATCTACATGTTCTGAGTTGCGATAATCACTAGCAGCTCGACCTCCACCCGTTTTATGAAATAGTCAACCGACACAACTATGAACTTCCTCTGCCCAGTTGCGGGTGGGAAGGGACCAAGTATGCCGATCTCCCATTGTGTGAAAGGCCATGGGCTAGTAAGGTACTTCAAGTTGGTTGTAGGTTGATGTAGGATGTTGGTGTGCCATTGACACTTGTCACATTTCTACACTAGTTTGATCACATCCGCCTTCAGTGTAGTGCCTTTTAGGTGAGTGCCCTACCCCCCCAATTTTCCTCCATAGAGACCTTCATGAATTTCCTGTAGCACTTGGTCTACTTCGGCTTGGTGTAAGCAACGAAAATAGGAGAACATGAATGTTCTTCTATACAACTGCTTGCCTACGATCACATAGCGAGCTACCTGTCACTCTACCCTTTGGGCCACATTACGCTCCTTTGGTAGGGTCCCGTGGTGCAGATAATCAATGAGTAGATCCATCCAGCTCGACTTTGTTATCAGCACGGGAATGACCTTTTTTTCTACCCTTTCTATGGTTGGGCACGATAGGTCTTCTATGTAGATCGTCCTTTTCGTAGAGTCGATCGCGCTAGCCAGTTTTGAGAGTGTGTCGGCTTCTATGTTTTTGACCTTGGAATTTGTTGGATATGCCATGAATGGAAGTTGGGCAGGAGCTCCCTTACGTTGGCCTGGTAGGCCGACATGGTGGGCTCCTAAGCCTCATATTGTCCATTCACTTGGTTAACCACTAGTTGCGAGTCATTGCACACCACAAGATGCTTTGCCCCGACTTCCCTCGCCAGTGACAGCCTGACTATAAGTGCCTTGTATTCAGCTTCATTGTTTAAGGCTCAGAATGCGAACCGAAGGGTATATTCCAGCTTTACCTTGCTTGGCCTGTAGAGGATCAGTCAAGCCCCACTTCCGTACTAGTTGGACGAGTCGTCCACATGGAGGATCCAAGTCTCCTCATCCCAGGTTGAGACTTCCCTGGCCAAGGCAGGTGCCACACTAGTCGACGCCTCTGAAGTGGTTACTAGCCCGACAACTTCAGGGGTCGGCAAGCTAAAGGTACACTTGGCAAATAAATCTACTAAGACATGTGCCTTGATTGCAGGTCACAGATCAAACCGGATGTCATATTCACTAAGTTTGATTGTCCATTTCGTAAGTCTCCCTGAGACCATGGGCTTGGAAGATTTGCCTCAGAGGTCGGTCGGTCAAGACTATGATAGTGTGGGCCTAAAAGTAAGGTCTTTGCTTTTGGGCTACTAACACTAATTTGAAGGCTAGTTTTTCGATGTCCGGGTATTTAATCTCAGTAGCGTGCAACACTTTACTTACATAATATACTAGACATTATACATTTTCTACTTTCTTAATAAGCACCGAGCTGACTACCTTATCACTCACAGAGAGATAAAACTTAAGCTCATCCCTAGGCTCGGTTTTGGTTAACAAAGGTGGTGAACTTAAATACATTTTTTAGCTCATCAAAGGCGGGCTAGCACTCTTTGGTCCAATCAAAACCTTGGTTCTTTTTTATGACCTTAAAAAATGGGAGACACCGTCCAACCGACTTAGACATAAATCAGTTAAAGGTGGCTATTCGGCTAGTTAACTTTTGTACTTCCTTTATCGAATTGGGAGGTTGCATATCTAAGATCGCCTGGATTGTTTCTAGGTTGGCCTCGATACCACATCAACTAACTATGTATCCAAGAAACTTGCCTGATGTGACACCGAAGACACACTTGTTTGGGTTGAGTTTCATGTTGTATTTTCTTAAAATGTTAAAAACACGGTCTAGGTCGACAATTAGAGAATTTGAAAACTCAGTTTTTACACCATGTCATCTACATAACATTCAATTTTATTCCCTATTAAATTTGAAAAACATTATTAACAAGACGCTGGAAGGTCACCCCAACATTTCTTAGGCCAAAGGGCATGACTTTGTAATAGTACAAGCCCATCTCAGTTACAAGCGCGGTTTTTTTCTTATCGGCCGAGTCCATTGAGATCTGGTTGTAGCTAGAGTATGCATCCATGAAACTCAATAGCTTGAACCCTGATGTCGCATCTACCAGGTCGTCGATCCTTGGAAGTGGGAAGTTATCCTTCGGGTAGGCTCTGTCAAGGTTTGTGTAGTCGACGCACATGCGTCACTTGCCATTGGCCTCTTTCGCGAGTACTGGGTTTGCAATCCAGCTTTGATATTGGACCTCTCTAATGAAGTCTGTTGTAAGTATATTCCCTACTTCCTCGTCTACTACCTTCCATCTCTCTGGGGTGAGGTTCCTTTTCCTCTTCCAGATTAGTCTAACAAATTGGAGCGTACTGGTTTGGTAAGGCAAGCTCCTATTTGCACTGTATTCTCTGGCTTGACCTCTAAGATCGGCACTAGGACGGTATCTTCCATTGGTCGAGCTTGTTTGTCGATGTTCTCTAGGGGCAGCTCCAAGTCGACTATCTTTTCCTTAGTCTTTAACTTTGTTATGTAACATTTGCGAGACTCATGTTGGTCGCCTCACATAACTCTGATGCCTTTGGTCATAGGAAACTTTACCGCCATGTGGTAGGTTGACACTACCGCTAGGAGGGCATGCAGGATAGGTCGACCCAAGATGATGTTATAAGGTGAGGAGGTTGTGACCACAAGAAGTCATGATCAAACTGTTAGATAGTGTATGCCCTTAGCTCCAATCAATATGATGTACATTATGACATTTAATGTAAATGAATAAAGTACATATTTGATTCATGTTATTATGGTGTGTTTCTGTGTAATACCCTTAAACTGAACACATATGAGACTCGTGTTAGTTTAAAATCTTCACAGCCATTGGATAGATCTGGGGAGATTTATCCTACCAAGGCTAACACTGATGTGCCACCAAGTTGGTTGGTTGGAGTGGCTTGTCTTACGCTCTGGGAGCGACTCGCAATCCACTCTCCTTGATCTTGCCCATGCCGAAGAGGCAACTGGGTCTTATGTGGTACTGAGGTCTTCGCCAGTTCGGTACTTTCGTGCTATGTCTGCACTACATCAGCCTCGTGACGCCGGTCATCCACTCCTACAAGAAGCTACTAGGAGCTCGACCTACGGGGGTAGCACTATTGACTTTAGGTCACCATCTCGCACGGGAGCCTTGGAAGGCTCGACCAGCAAGGGCGTCCATGCAGTCTGTTGGCCGCCAACTCCTGCGGAAGCCACAAAGAGCTCATCTTTGTAGAGGGGACCTCGCGAAGAGGACTGATGAGGCTTTAACCGAGTTGAAATAAAATTGTTAGAGCTGCTTAATCTGTTAGCTATCAACTCCCTGGATAGTCTTTCCGTTCATAAAAAATGGAAACTATAAAGTGAGAGCTTTAGTTTCTAAAAGTGAGGACTTAGCCTTCTGGAAGAAGAGGATTTAGCCTTTTAGAGGATGAGAACTTAGCTTTTTGTAGCATTTCCCACAGACGACACCAAATGATGTAGCGCAATCCGACTGCTCCCTGTAGGAGATGATCTGGCTACCAGCAACGACGGCCTCGATGAACCTGCAAGAGATGAACCAGAGAACCCGGGGTTTTTTACCCGGCGGGGTCGCTCCGATGCTTAAGTTAGCACTTGGTTGTGAGCTGAAAATGATATTAGATTGTGAGAGAGCTAGAGAACAGATATCACGCGTCTTTTTTTTCTTCTCACCCCCGGGGAGTGAAGCCTTTATATACTGGAGTCCTTGCAAGTTCGGTGAAGTAGTTTCGGAATTCTTGTTGTGATAGGATCTATTTCCGTGTTAGTTGGGGATAACGCTACCAACCGGTAAGGCTAACCATTTCCGCCTGAATCGGGGAGTGGGGAGATAATATTTAGCCGTTACAAGGTATGATCTCGTAAGACGTGGAGCACGGTGACGAGATCCCCGGGGTTGCCATGCAGTGGTCGGTCAGTATTGCCTAAGCTCGTGCTCTTTAGATCCGACTTGATATGAATGCCAAAGTGCCTTGGGACCGACGTGGTCCTGATGTGACCTTGCACTGAGGTATACTTGTCTGAGGTGGACTTGTCCCGAGGTGGTCCTGTCCCGAGGTGGTCCTGTCCCGAGGTGGTCCTGTTCCGAGGTGGTCTAGTTATCCGAGCTCGATCCATTACGGACTTGGCATGTCAGGTTGAGCTATTATCCTACTAGTTAGGTCGCTAGTTCGGCATAAAGGTTGGTCGCCAGTGCCAGGTCGCCAGGTCGGCGCCTATGCCAGGTCGCCAGGTCGGGACACCATCGTCTTGGCTAAGTTGTTGCCTAAGTGGTTCCGGGTGTCACCCAGTTATTCTGAGGTGCCATGTGTCTCAATATCATTGGAGGGCCAAATCTGCCCTCATCAAGCCTTAAGCCCAATTCGAACTGGTTTAATAAGATTAATTAAAAGAGGGTGGTTCTAGGATTTGGATTAGCAGATAGGTTAAGGGATTATCCCTATCCACTCAAAGAGTCTAGATCCAAATAAAGATTTGGATTAGGAAACTCCTAATTAGATTAGGAAGGCTGATCTTTATCTGCAGATAAGATAAGGGATTATCCTTATCTATTAAAGAGAGTCCAGATCCAAATAAAAGATTTGGATTAGGAAACTCCTAATGAGATTAGGAGAACCTCTCTTTAAGGCTATAAATAGAAGAGCAGGGTGAACCTACAAACACACAACAGAGACAACAGAATTCACAGGTAGTCTACTGAATTAAAAGAGAAGACAATATATAGTTTGACTGCTTCTGTCTTTTGCTCTTGTTCCTGCTCTTGCCGCCCTACCCAGTTTGATCTCCACCAGTGGGAGTGATCAAGAACGGTTCTTAATATTGCCTTTTGCTAGAAGAGGCAATCTGAAGTCGTGCTCACCAGACCCTCCATCATATTCTTGCTGAAGAATTCGGTTCTTGCTGAAGAACCATCCTACTGATTCTGCTTCACCTCACACTGTGTCATCTTCGATGGAAGCAGTCTCTGGTCTTCTCCTTGGGCGTGAACACCTTCATTGGGGGTTTACTAGCACTTCGTATCAGGTATATCCCTCTACTCCCTTTTGGTTTCAGATCTAGTCCAGTTTGGTTTCAAGATTGATCCTTCAAAATGCAGTTTTCTAAAATAGGGAATGCGATTCCAACATGGGAGAGAGAAATTTTTGAAATTTCGCCCAACCTTCCTGCAGGGTTTGGCCATCCATATGATGGATCTCTCATCCCTTCACAGGGGTATTTTGATACCTTAAGGGCATCATTTCAGGGGTATTTTCGGCCTTAAAATAGTCAAAGTGTGCCCTTTTCATAGTTAAATTCAATGCTGTGACCTCTGAGGGTCTTTGTGCAAATTCTGTGGAAAACTAGGGAAGTTACATGGCTAAATTGCAACTTTTGGGAAGCTAGTGTGAAGTCCAGTTGAGAGAGGGGGTGTTTTTGTGAAAAACTGAGAACACGAGGGCATCTCCTATTTGCTAAACCTAGAATTGCGCCCCTCCTACTGTATTAGCATGCTCCTCTCTCCTTAACAAACCCTAGGGAACCTTTTAACCTATTCTTTTTCTCCTTAGCAAACCCTAGGGCACCTTTTAACCTATTCTTTTCCTCCTTAGCAAAACCCTAGCCGCCCCAGTTGTTTAATCTCCACCCCACTCCTTCTAATCTCCACCCTCCAATCCTTATAATCTCCACCATTCATTCTAGGGCACTTTCTTTGTAGTTTTTAAACCCTAGGGCACCCATATCTTTTCTAAAACTCAGTTGTCGCCCCCTCTTTCTCTCTAATCCCAATTGTATCCACCCTTCTCTATAAAATGGACCCAAAGGCTCCTAAGAAAGGGTTGGATTCTGCCCCAGGTAAGACGGAAGGCTGATCTTGAGAAGTTCAAGGGTAGAGGAAGAGGAGAACGCCCAGGCAAGAGGAGGGGTTCCTGCTTGCAGTTTGCCAAAGCCACTACTGCCACCTCTGGAATCAAATCCCAACCATTTTAATTAAGTTTTAGATTTAACTTCTGTTCTTTAATTTCCAGTCTGATATTTCCTTCCTACAAATTTGATTTTATTCAGTTTAATTTTTTCTTTGTTTCTTTTTTGTAGATCTGGAATTTGGCCAAGTAAGACAGAAGGCCTAGCTCGAGAAGTTCGAGGGTCAAAGGAGAGATCTGGTGTCTGCCACCTCTGATTGGATTATAGATTTTTTTATTTAATTTCTTTTATGTATTTATTTCTGTTATTTATTTATTTTTATGCACTTTTCACTTCCAACACTTTTCAAATTTTATTTTAATGAATTTCAGTTTAATTAATTAAATTTTGTGTTTCTACAACTCTTAATTGTGTTCTCTTGTCCGGATTTGAGTATGTATTAATTTTTCCCTCGCTTCCATGTGGATGTGACCCGTTCTCCCCATTTACTGCGTTGGTAATTGTTTAAAGTGGTTAACGACACGCTTCTGTATCACACCAAGTTTTTTAGCGCCGTTGCCGGGGAAACAATGGAGAAAATTTTTTATTTGCTTTGCTCGGATCTGTTTCATTAATTATTTATTTTCATTTTATTACTTGATCTATTATCTCAATTTAATTATTGTTTCTATTTGATTCTGTAAGACAGAATAACGAAAGGTGTGGTACCGAAGCATTGCGGGACTTCGAGAGAGAAGAGAAGAGAAGATTAATTGGATTGCATTTTAGGTGTAGTCATCCCATTTTATTTTTTATTTTTTTTTTTACTTTTATTTTTGAACTCTTTTTTTTTTGGTAGAATAGTGATTTTTGAAATTTTAATTAATTTTTTTCTAGATCCGATTTATTTTTTTTAGTATTATTTTTCTTCCATTTTGTTTCTAGATCTATTTTTCTTTCTTTTTTTTTTAATTTCTTGTTCGAATTTCTGTCTTATTAGGTTTGTGTTTTTCTTTTATTTCAGATAAAAAACAAAAAAAAATTGTTTTTTTATTTTATTTTTTTATTGCCGCATAATTTTCTTTTGTTTATTTTATTTTCGGTTTAATTTTTAGAATAGCAATTTTCTCGTTAGAATTTATTTTGGTAGTTGTTAACCTTTTTAGCATAATTATTTCTTTCATTTTCTGTTTGTTATAATTAATTGTTACCTTATTTATTTTTTTATAGTTATTTAATTGAATAATTAATCGTTAAATAGGAAATTGTTTAAATTTTCAAATTTAGTTTAAATTTTGAATTTGAATTTGAATTTAAATTTTAATTTGAATCTGAATTTGAATTTGAATTTGAGTTTAAATTTAAATTTCAAAATTTAAATTTCAAATTTCGAATTTCAAAAAAAAACAAGAAAAAATTAAAAAAATTAAAAAATAATAATAAAATAAAAAAATTAATTAATATTTTAAAAATTTTTACATTTGCATTCCTACATTTAGGGTTTGAAATTCTAGAGCATGCATCATATAGGTTTATTTAATTGCTGAAATTATTTTGTTTGTTGTGAATGTGTTAGGTTTTCCACATTATAATTGTTCATGCATTGTAATTAGTTGCATTTGTTGTGTTTATTTTGTCTTTCCTTTAATCCATTTTAAGGGCATCTAACTTAAATAAGATAAGGTGGGGATTTCATCACCCTTCCTTGGCCCAAAAATCACCACCCTTCTCGTGTAGTTCACCCTAAATCCTAATTTAAAATTTGGATAGCAAGACCCTTTAGGGAGCCTCACATTTGGTTCAAAGGTGTGTTGAATTTTAGGGAAGCTTGTAATTACTTTTCATAACCTTCGGTTGGTGTCTAAGGAAAGAGGTTAAATGGCTACACTTAAGTTGGTCTTGTGGTTATTTAATTAGGTCCTTGTGAGAAAAAGGGGAGCCTCCCACATCCCGACTTCTTACCTAACTAACCAAAGGAAGCGGTGTAATTCCAAGTGAACCTAAGAGGATTCACATTAGTTGAACCACTAGTTTAGGAAACCCTAGGTCAGCCTAGGTCGGCCCTAGGTCATGTGGTTGATTTGCTTACATTTTTTGTTAAAATTTAAAAATTCAAATTTGAATTTAAATTTAAATATCAAAAGTTTAAATTTCAAATTTCAAACAAAAAAAATTCAAATTCAAATTTGAATTTAAATTTCAAAATCTGAATTTGAATTTCAAAAATCTAAATTTCAAAATTCAAAAAAAAAGATAAAATCAAAAATTAAAAAAAAAAAGAAAAATTCAAATTTGAATTTAAATTTTTGGAATTTAAATTTCAAAATCTAAATTTAAATTTAAATTTCTGGAATTTAAATTTCAAAATCTAAATTTGAATTTAAATTTCAAAAATTTAAATTTTGATTTTCAATAAAAATCAAAAAATAAAAAATTTAAAAATTCAAATTTTTGTTGTAGAATTTAAATTTCAAAATCTAAATTTGAAATTAAAATTCAAATCTGGAAACTCCTAATCAAATTAGGAGGGTTGATCATGATCTACAGATTAGATAAGGACTCTACCTTATCACTTAAGGGGATCAACCTCTCCTAATGGGATTAGGAGCTGATCCCTTTAGGATTATAAAAGGAGGAGGGGGTGGTAGCCTCTAAACACACACACACACACACACACACACACACACACACACTCATCTGAGATACAGATACAACCCATAAGAGAGAAATCAGCATTCGGTGAGACTGTGCCAATTTCTCCCTGCCGCCTCCTTCCTGCCGCTGCCGCTGCCGCCATTAGCAATTCGTCTCCACTCACGTAGGAGTCATCAAGAAGCGTTCTTGATTTCAGTTCTTTATGAAAGAATTGAAAAGAAGTTGTGCTCACTTGTCGTCCAGTGGGTTCTTGTGAAGGATCTAGTTCTTGTGAAGAACGTTGTTGATTTTGCTTCGTCCTACACTGCACCATCTTCAACGGGAGCAGTCTTTGGTGACTTTTCTGGGCGTGAACACCTTCGTTGGGGGATACTAATTCTCCGTATCAGGTACTTCCTTCTCCTACTATTTTGTTCAAATCTAGTTCAGTTCTTGATTCAAGATTGATCATTGAAAATTAGTTTTCTAAAATAGGGAATGTGATTCCCAGTTGTAGGAAGAAAAGAAATTTTTGAAATTCGCCCATTCTAATCCACATTATCCGGGCATCCATACGATGGATCTTTCCATTCCTTCAGCAGCAACCAACTATCAATGGCATTTCAAAAGAGCACAAGTTAGAAGGCAGCAAGGTCTTCACAATGTGGACACATATACAACTCTATCTGCGCAAATAGGTGCAATCAGCAAGAAGATAGATGAGATGCAGATGGAAGCCATGCATGTGCAATCCATGACTTGTGATTGGTGTGGGGCCCTATCAGTACTGAATGCCAAGTTGGCAATCAGTTTATGCAGCCTCCAGAACAGGTAAACTTTGTTGGCCACTTTCCAAGGCAGCAATACAGTCAGTACCCTTATGCCTTTAACCCTAGATGGAGAGTTTACCCGAATCAGTCATGGCCAAATCAGCATGGGCCGAAGCCCTTTCCCCAAAATTCCATCAACCGGAAAAAAAAAATCTAACCTAGAGGAGCTGATGACCAAGTTCATAGCTAGTTCTGAAACAAGATTTTAGATCCAAGAGGCTTCAATAAAGAACTTAGAGAAGTAAGTCGGGCAGTTGGCACAAATGATTTCAGTAAGAATACCAAGCACTCTACCAGGTAATACTGAATTGAATCCAAGAGGTGGTGAGGAGCTGCCAGAGGTGGAGAAGAAGGCAAGGGCTGAAAACAAAGTTAGCATGTTGGCCGACACCCTTGAGCTTAGCATACAAGAGGGAGGAGCTCCAAGGGAGGAGAATGAAGAGATGCAAGGTGGCAGCAATACCTGAATGCCAATCCACATTTTCAAGGGAAAGAGTGTCTCAAGTTGGATGGCTTGGATACCTCGCCAATACCAATAAGCAAGCCTTCAACCCAAGAGCCATCCTCCCTTGAGCTGAAGCAACCCCCTCCACATCTAGAGTATGCTTTCTTAGAGGCTCCATCAGCACTACCAGTAATCATATCAGCAGATTTGAGCCATTTGCTAAGAGAAAAACTGTTGAGGGTGTCTCGGGAACACATGACAGCCTTAGCTCAGAAGTTGTCATTGATGATGAGGTTGGTGGATGTTTTTAGGCCAGTGGTCAGCACCTCATTAGAAGGTCGAGCTTTAGACCAAATACAAGCGCTTGTTGGGAGCAACCCAATTCAGATTTTTAGTCATAAACTCTCTTGTTTTTGTTTTTTGCTTTTCTTATTCATATCAGTTGAGTTTAGTTAGTATTTATGTAGGATGTTAATTAAATAAGTTGTTGATCTCTCTCTGTAGTTTAATGTGATTCTTAGCAGCTAGAGGCTTCCCATCAAAAGAACTATTGCAGAATTTAAGATTGATCTTCAGGGAAGTCCTCTAAACCCCTCTCCTTACTTGATAATGTTATTCATGTTATTACCTTCATTGCTGGATTTATTTATTGTGCTCCCTAGGAACATTGAAGACAATGTTCATCTTAAGTGTGGGGGAGTGAGGCTATAACTGTGAACCTCAATCATCCCAACACACACATGCTTGCAATGACATAACCAAAGAAACTGGAAATCCCCTTAAGATCATTGCTATTTATTAGGTGAATTCAAAGAGGGAATACAATGAATTGAGGGAGACCACTATATGTGTCAATTTTTATTCTTGTGAATGATCCAACTTAGCACAATGCATGAGGTTAAGGGAGCTGAATATGACTTTCATCGTGACCAGCCCTAACTACCTTCATATGTATAAGGCACTTGATTGCATTATTAATGATTAGTCGAGCTAGTCACATCTGGATTGTTAATGCATGAGGTTCAACAACTGCAAAAGAATTGACTCTGCTATTCTGAGCTGAATAGCAAAACTAGCAACTTGGAATATGAGTATTGTTATCTGCCTCAAGCCTGTGACCAGTGTGAGGTGGAGCATAAAATGCACTCACACAAAAAAAATAGGGAAAGAAAAGAAAAAAATTCAGTGACGGCTGAGGTTCAAAGGGACAAAATGCGGTTGAACACTCAATGAGGTGCAGTGACAAATTTAAGACCAAGCTCAAAGTGATAGTTAATTTTAGCGGTCAAGGAGTTGATCTACATGTTGAATGGGAGTGAAAGATGGAACTTGAAGAATTTCATATTCTCACATTCCTTGACTCTTATGTATGTGATAAGAATGATAGTTCATAGGAATGGAGCAGAATACTTACACAAGTTTCCCGACCACTCAATACATTTTTCTCCTAAAAGTTCATCCGATAAATAGTGAGAATAAGGGGGGATGATCTGTTTATGGCTGATGTCTTTGCTTGAGGACAAGCAAAAGCTTAAGTGTGGGGGTGTTTGATGTGTGCACAATTTACATATAAATTCTGGTGTTTATGCAAGGTTTTGATGCTGATTTATGTAAATTCTTACCCCAATTTAGCTTGATTTTAGGAAATTATCAAAGGGGACAAGTCTAGGGGAAAAAGAATATAAAACCATGCTAAAAGAGGCCAAATTGGAGGTAATACAGCCCAGTTGGGAGCAAGGCCAGCCAAAAGGTCAAAGGAGGGTTATTCGGCCCTTAAAGCCCATGCAACACTCTTTGGGAGAGCCCAAATAGAGAGCCCAGCCGCAGCCTTCCAAGGGAGCCTATTCTGCCCAGCAAGGAGCAGTCTCATTTGCAGCTCAAGAGCAGCCCAAATTGTAGCCCAAAAGAAGATAGGGGCGACAACTTCTAGAAGGATCAAGAGAAGCTAAAGGCGCCAAACCTTCTTGATGAGAGAACTTTGTAGATGAGAGAAAGGGGTTGAAGAGAAGGCTATAAAAGGAGAAGAGAAAGAGGGGAATGGGGGTCAAAAACCTTTTGGGGCGAAGAGAAAGATAGGCGCAAGAGAGGAGAAGAAAGGAGAAAATTCAAGAATACTCAAGAGAAGAAGAAGCTGATTTCAAATTTGGAGAAGAAGCCATTGGAAGAGATCAATCTAGGTTGTCTTCTTCCTTGATTTCTGCACAAGTGGTAAYCGAATTCAGCTAKGRCTTTCATGTTTATTTTCTCCATTAATTCAATCTTTCTTGCTGTAATTGAATGATGTTTAATGTAATTTCAGATCTATAATTAGTTCTCTAGGGTTATTCGAATGGATTAGATTCAATTTTGATGTTTCTTGATTAGAAATTTAATTGTTAGAACTGCTAGCCGAATTGATCTTAATCTTTGTAATGTTTGAATTGCTTGAGAAATAATTTAGGCAATCTCAATTCTGTTTGGCCGAAATGTTCTTCTTTCTTAGAGTTTTTAGATTGCTTGAGAAAGAGTCTAGAAATTTGGATCTTTTAATTAAGAACCGAATTGAGTGTAAGGTTAGAGATAACTTGCACAATTCGGTTGGTGATCATTCAATCTGAAATGATGCCCTAGAATTTCTAGATCTTAATACATACATGGGGATTTGATTCTTGCTCGAGATAGAAGAATCATCACTCGTGCATAGAATGAACATGCGCTTGAGAGAGGTTGTTCATTGCCTTGGGGTTTCACTAAACCAAGGTTGAATTCTAATCTAATCGAATGACCTAGAGATCTAATTGTTGAATCAATTCTGTGCATAGTTAGCTTGTCTTTTCAATTTGCTTGCAACGTGTTTGATTTAATTCCTTAGAGATAATTTTGTAGTTAGGATTTCAGATTTGCATTAGATTTACATTTCGGTTAATTAGATAAGAATAAGCTGATATACTACTAGTAGTTGCTACATAAGTCTTTGTGGAAAACGATACTCTATTCATCAATTTATTACTTGAGCGACTAGTGCACTTGCTAATGTAGCAAATACGCATCAGTTATGGACTTGAAGCATTGAAGTTGTTTGATGAGATGAGACATGTGAGTGTTGATCCAAGCAATGTCACCTTTAAAGGTGTATTGTCTGCCTGCAACCATTGTGGATTAGTCAGTGGGAACAAAGATGGTTTTGTACAGTGAAAGAAGATTATCATATTGAGCCAGAGATTGAACACTACTCATGCATGACTGATCTGTTTGCTCGTGCTGGTTTTCTTGTAGAGGCAATGAATCTAATCAACTGCATGGAATTTGAGGCAGATGCAAGCATGTGGTCCTCAGTTTTGAGGGGCTGAGTCAGAGTTTGATCAAATTCCTAGAACAGCTTGCATCGTTACAGAAGATAAGTTTCAGGATTTAGGGCGGCCACAGTCCAGGAAGGATGTTCTGCACTTCCTAAATGAGCTTGGATGGCTATTCTAAAGGAAGAGCAACCCTTCTAAGCCAGAGGGTCCCAATTTCTCCCATTCACGGTTCAAATTTCTCTTCACCTTTTCAGTTGAGAAAGACTGGTGCGCTGTGGTTAAAACGCTCCTGGACATCCTAGTGGAAAAAAACTTGGGTCCAGATGGGCCACCCAAAGCATCCATAGAGTTGCTGTCGGATATCCAACTCTTGAACAGGGCAGTGAAGAGAAAGTGCAGGAACATGGTTGACTTACTTATCCATTATTCTGTGACTCATGGTGACAATACCAAGCAATATCTTTTCCCCCCAAATTCGGTGGGACCAGGTGGAGTGACCCCCTTACATTTGGCTGCATGCATTCAAGGATTGGAGGAGATAGTTGACTCTCTCACAGATGACCCGCAACAAGTAATCTTAGTCAGATTTCACCAAGATTTTTTGATCTCGGATTATTCAGCTCTTAAGTGTTAGGCTCTTGGGTTAAGAGACAACTTTGAGATTTAATTTCTTTGCCAAAGTTGAAATTTTAATAGTAATTCTCGAATTTCTGTTCTTTTTATCTGCAATTTCTAGTTTTTCTTTGTTTTTTGTAATTTCTATTATTTTTCTTTATTTTCTATGTTTTTCTATAATTTTTATTATATAATTATGCAATTTCAGTTTTTTTTTTTTGTAATTTTCTGTTTTTTCAAGTTTTTATGTAATTTCCATTTTTTTGATGAATTTTTATGTAATTTCTATTAATTTTACGCATATTTTTGTTTTTGTTTAATTTCTATTTTATTTCATGCAATTTCTATTATTTTTGTGTAATTTTCATTATTTTATCTAAATGGGTTGGATTGGGTTCAGGTGGGTTTGGGTTGAACCCAACCCATTTAATTCTATCTAATTGGGTCATTAATGGGTTGGTGGGTTAGATGGTTTGGGTTGAAACTCAACCCAAACCGAACCGAACCAAACCTGCCCAATTGCCACCTCTAACCCCAATTATATAATAATTTTTATTATATATATAATAATATTTGATGTATAATATTTTTATTTTTTATGTATAATAGTAAATAATTTTTATAATTCTTATTTTTTGTATGTTAAATAAAAAATATTTTTATATTTATAATTTTTATTGTTTAGAAAAAACTTGGCTTGCAATCGAGCTCGGCTGGAATAGCCAAGTATTCGGTTCAACTCGGCTCGAATCCACCCCTACTTGATTATATATATTAAAGATATGTATATACATATTATATTAAATATATAATATTATTTATGTTATTTATAATATTATTTATATTATATATATATATATCAAAATATATTTAAAATGTTATTTTCATTTTAATTTTTCCTTTAGTTTAAATAAATACCTTTCTTAAAACAAGTTTTTAATTAAAAAATTCAGGGATTTAGGTCCCTAATGGGGAACCCTCTCTATCGAGGGCTGCCACGTGACAATATAGATTAAGAGGTGCTTTAGGAAGAATTTTAGGTATGAGAGATAGTTGAGTAGAAATTTTAGGAGGCTAAGTGATTGGGAACA
Source organism: Nelumbo nucifera (assembly GCF_000365185.1). Next base: position 410,076 of record NW_010729209.1, read on the forward strand.
TGAGAGAGAGAGATCTGGAGTGGGACTCTAGTGTAGAAGAGAGGGCTGCCACGTGGCTACATGGAAAGGCTAGGATGGGTAAGGGAGAAAGGAGAGAGGTTTAAGGAGAGAAGAGAGAAGGCCGAAGGGGAAATGGGAGAAGGAGAGGGCTGCTGATGTGGGACCTAATTGCTTTAAAATATAGTATAGATATTTGCATAAATGCATACATACATGTATAATTTTATAGTGGGTTCATTGATCAACCTGAGCCCAACCTGAGTGCATCAAATTAAAATGTGGGCTAGGCTCAGGTTGGGAAATCAGGCTTGATCTTGGGCCTGGTCTGGGCTCGGGCCTTAAGCCCAAATTTCAGGGTTGGGCTTGGGTTGACCATAAACCTAATCCAACCCACCTGACTTGCACCCCTACATGTAACATGGGTGAGTTGGGTAGGATGAGGATCTATCCAAGCCTAATCCAAAGTCTTAAACCTTGAGTTCAGGCTTAGATTAAATTAATTATGAATATAGCCTAATTATATATATATAGAATGTAACATTTAATCATTAATAAAGTAAAATAAATAAAATAGAATACGAATAGATAATATGAAAAAAGTAATTATTTTATTAAGTAATTAGCAATAATTTGTTAATTTTGTTAAAAAAATTAATACAAATTACTAAATTAATAAATAATTTTTGTAACAAATTATTAAAATAAGGATGTAATTATTTTAAACAAACATTGGATTCCTTATTATAAGTAATGGTTATTTCAGGTTATTCTACAAAAAAAAAAGGCATGATTAGTGGTTTAGGCCCTGTTTGATTTCACTTAGAATAAGCAATGTTTTAAAAACCGACCCAAAGGCCGAATTGTTTTTTTCTCTAGGTCACGGGTCACAGGTTCAACCGTCTGGGTTGAATGGTTCAGGCTGTGACATCATAATTAAAAATATTAAAAAAGACAAAATATATATGTAGACATATAAGTATATTTATACATATATAAGAGTTGTATATATGTGTCTAAATGCAATATATATATATGTATGTATAAAGACCAATTGGAATAACAAAAAAATGCATAAGATTTACAAAAAGAATATATATAAATAGCGAAAAAATGCATGAGAAAAGAAAAAGAAATTACAGAAAATTATCAATAATCATCCTTGAAAAATGACATTTTGAAACCAATTCAGGAATATCATTCTCAAAAAACCATAAAGAATTTCAGATGAGAAAATAAGAGATAATAGAATTTCTGAAAAATAAAAGTTTTCCCTTTTCAAACTTCAAACTTCAAACTTGAAGCTCCAATCATCCAAAGCCAAAAGGATGGCCGACTTGTAGGCTTGCAGCCATTAAATGATTAAATCAATAAGGGGATAACAGAAAGTTTGAAAAAAAATATATAGATTAGAATGAAAGCTAGGCTACTATTTGAATGTAAATCGCAACAGATTAGAATTAGAATCTGAGAGTTCGAGTATTAAAAAAAAAAAAAAAAAAAAACGAAAATGAAATTGTAGGTTAAAACTTGCCAGACGAAAAAGGATTAAAACATTGAATGTAAATCATGCAAAACTCCGGATCCAATTGCAGGTCGCCAGAGATAACCACTGTAGTTTACGGCACTAAATCTCTCATTCAACGATGGTGGGGTTCTCTTCTTCTGAAAGACAGAAACTCCTCTTCCATTTCTTCTCAGCAAAACCCTCCAAAACTCCAGATCCGATTGCAAGTCACCGGAGAGAACTACTGCAGTTGCCGGCGCTAAATCTCTCATTCAAAGATGGTGGGATCTCAGTTCTCTTCTTCTGAAAGACTAAAATTCCTCCATTTCTTCTCAGCAAAACCCAAAAATGAAAAAAAAAAAAAAAAGTAAAAGGAGAATGAAAATAAAAGAGGGTTGGGGTCAGTCAAAGGGTTAGGACAGAGTCAGAGAGTTTGCGTGAGAACAGCGAATTTTTCAGTTGATTCAAAACCCCTCCCTGCCTGGGAGGGGTCTCCCTCTCGCATCAGCGATGTGAGTATCCCCTCTTGCATCGCTTGATGCAAGTTTTCCTCTATTGTGATAGGTTTTTGATAGATAGGGTGTTTTTTGTTGTTTTATTTGTTTCTTTTTTTGGTGTTTTCTTTTGTTGGTCGATTGTTGTCTTGTTCCTTTGGTTTCTCTCTGTAGGTTCTACATACGATGGCTTAATCTTTGTTCTGAGAAGTGGTTCATCCTCTACCAGTGAGTTGTTCTTAATTGGCTTTATTTTTTTGAAGGCTGAAAATGTGGTTGTTTCTAAAATCGCTAATATGTGGATGCTTACTAACGATTTTGTGTTTTGGTGTATCCTCTTCCTTGGGATGCTTTCTGGTGTGGTGTATTCCAGTGAATTGTTCTTCAGTGAGGAGGTTTATTCTTTGTTCTGGCATATCTTTCCAGTGCACCCCAATCGTTTTAGTTCAGTCTCTGGCACTACCCAGCCTTTCGGTTATTGGAGGAACCGTTTTTTTGGCACTTTTTTCGAACCGTGGCTTTTTCTTGCCTCATGCCTAGGGACGGTTTGCCTTGGAAGAAGTTTTATTTTGCAAGATAACTGTTACGTCCAAGCCTAGAGACAATGGTTGGCTCTCTTCTTTTCACCTTTCATTTCTGAAGTTTTTAGTTGCGATTGCCATAGAATGGGTGACTTTGGCAAATTTTCTATGTATCCCTGTTTTCGCGAGTTTCTTGTGGAGTTTTGACTCTGTTGGATGTCGGTCCTCTTTTATTAGCGTTTTCATCTTTTTGTGCAGTTTGCAGAGAGCTTACAAGAATTTCTCCTTGTGCTCAGGATTTGTTGCAATCTGTTTTGGGTTTATCTTTTCTTTTATTGTACACTCATGGGTTGTATTTGAGTTTCTGAGCATTCTTAAGGAAATTAGCCATTGCCTTCGAAAAAAAAGGTTGGGACACATCTAGCATTTTCAAAAATTTTAAACCTAACTGTCACCTGCTAGCTAGGTCATCTAGGTTGATGGTTCAACCGTCCGATTTGACGATTTGTTGACTTGATCAATAGTTTTTCATTAAAAAGATGGGTTTTAGTGAAATTGGAACCGGAAATATGGTTGGGTGACGGTTCGCTCGGTTCGACCATCTGAGTCAACGGCGGGTTAAAAACATTACTTATGTGTGTTTAGTAAAAAAGTTACCATGAAGTGCTTTTTTTTAAGTATAGAAAAAGTGACCTAAAAGTTGCTTCTTTTTTTAGCACTTCTTGGAGAAGTGCTTATTCAAATAACATGGGACGATTCAGTCCCTAGTTATTTTTTAGTCCCCATTTTACTCCCGCACGAGGGTTTTCTTCCTTCTTCTTCCATTTGAACGCGATAAATGCAGGGGCAGTGCATTCACTAGCTTGGCGACCAGCGATAATCGATAATGGTGCATTCCCTGCATCACTAGGATTCTCTATTGGTTTCTTCGCCTTCTCCTCAACGTTCTTTGCATCCTTAAACTGAGCAACATCATCCAACGAGGAACTAGACGGGTCAGATGAGAGAAGGAATGGGGAAGAAGCATTGATGTATTCAGGAACAACGGGGACGTGCTCCTGTTTCTTGGGCACTTCATCTCTAAAAAGATTAGTAGACCCTTCAATTGGTTCGGCCGTTTTAGGGATTTGTTTTCTCTTCTCAATCAACAGATATTCAAGTCTAGAGAATTGAAATCCCTAAATTCTTAACCACAACTAGGGACTCTCTCGGTGGCTTTCTTTGCAAGTGGGCCTATGGGGAATCAAAATCCATGATTCCTACAAAACTAGGTGCATCGAATCATCACCATCTCTCGAAGTTGACAAGAGCTTGCAAAGTCAACGTCGACCCTCTAGTTTGACCTTGCAAGGTTGCTCTAGGTCCTAGGAGGGTTTAGGTGGTTGACGGTGGGAAGACAAGTCTTTAAGAAGGCGATTGTAGTGATTGTTGAGACTCAGGGGCTTCTTCTCTGCCATCGAAGGGAGAGGCTCCACTTCACAACAACGACAAAAAGAGATGAATAGCATTGTCTATGCATCTGTTCTCTAGAGAAGATTGTCCACTTATTATTATTATTAATTAGATCCACGTGACACTCAACGTGTGGCCTACGTGGACTCTCATGTGTCACAATGTGGTGGTGTGGTGATTTTTCATTAAAATGTATAGTATAATAATGTGAAAAAGCATTGTTTATATGTATGAGTGAAGTGAGGGTAAAATTGTCATTTATGCTAACATAAGCACTTGTGGGGAAAGTAATTCACCCAACATCCCCACCCCAATAAGTGTTTAAAAAACACAATAAGTGATTTGGCAAATGAGTCACCAAACAACCTTAAGTGGTTGTTAAATAAGCATTTACAATAAGCAATTGTGCAACAAATGCTTATTTTAACAACCACCTAATCACTAAACATAGCCTTAATAATGATTGAAGTGACTGAACGGAATCTTAATCGCAAAGTATTTGTCACGTTGCCTTGCAAACATTGATCCATAAAAAAAATAAAAAAGAAATCAAGTGGTTTATTGCTTTGTCCTTTACCGAATAAAACGATCACACATACAAGGGGCAATCAACAACCATCAAGGAGCTTGTAAGGCAAGTGTTGCAATCTAAATGGGTCTAGGTTGATCATTTATTAGGACTGTCCATGTCACCATGTCTCTCCTTTGAGAGAAGCTATTTATCTATTTTCTTGATTTTTTTGCATTTTTCCTACTTTTTTTTGTTTTAAAATATAAAAAAATAATCATTGTCTATTTTGGTTAGATCAATAAAGTTGTGCACTATTATAGAGAGAGACAGAGAGGTGCAAATGGATTGGATCATGCTCCGATCCTATTTGGTTGAATTTGGATCACCCCTATTCGGATCTTCGGATCGAATCAGATAATATGATCCGATCAGAAAATCAGATTGGATTCAGATCACCCCCTATCTAATCCAATATATTATATATTTATAAATATAAATATATATAATACATATATATGTTATTTATTTATTTATAAATATATTTTTATAAATTTGTTATATTATTTATTTTTTTATAAAAAACATGTATATATATGACGAAAATAATTAAAAATACTTGTATTTTTTGTTTTTCCTTTATTTAAATTTGTATATTTTATTTTTCTTTTAATAATTTATTAACTTTTACAGGAAACAAGTTGGATTGGATCGGATCAGATCTGAAGATCTGACTTACTGATAGGATTCAAATTTAAATCGAGTCCTATCAAATCCAATCGGATCTTCGGATTGGATCGGATCCGTCATTAACAATGTTGGGTCGGGTTCAAATATACCCTGATTCGAATCCGATCTTATCCGTTTGCATCCCTAGATAGAGACCTTTGGGTTTTCCAATGCCTTTTATTTTAATGCATGTTATTATTGCACTTAAAAAAGACATTTAATAGAGACAGAGAGAGGGAATATTAATACAACATAATAAAGTATAATGTTAATAAATCAAATAATATAAGTAGGTTGAGGTTAAACAATCAAACATAAAACAACAAAAATAAAAACATTATTTTAAAAATCCACTAAACTTCCACTTAAAAATAATAAATATTAACAAAACTTAGTTTCAATTTCACTTAAAACTTAATAACCACAAATAAAAATATTAAATTTAAATACAAAAAATATTAATTGATAGTTTTAATAATATTATGATTTAAACATGGGTTTGATATATTGCAAATAGAACCCATGTTCTAATGCTTTATTTTGTTTTATTTATTCTTTTTATTTTATTAGATAACTTTGTATTAATGTATTTTTAATTATTATTATTATTATTATTATTATTATTATTATTATTATTATTATTATTACTATTATTATTATGAGTTGAGACATTTAGTATGCATAGTGCCCATACTACACAAGAGACTTATAAATTTTAGTGAAATTTAAAATATAGAACCAATTTTATGACTCAGACAAAGAAGACAAGTTAAACGGGTCTTGACCCATTTTTGAAAATGGTTCCAATTTATCTATATAATAAATATATAAAATAATAATAATAATAATAATAATAATAATAATAATAATAATAATAATAATAATTTGAAACTTAATAACTATAATTATAAAAATGACTAAAGTTAATAAAAATATTAAAAGTTAAGAAACTAATAAATTAGTAGTTTATAAACTTAAAAACTAAAATGAAATCTAATTCTATTTGAATATAATTAATATTAATAATATAATTAAAATTAATAATAAAAAGTTAGGATAATTTAAAATTAATTATGTCATAAGTAGGGGTGGATTCAAGTCGAGCCATGTCGAATAGCTAGCTATTTGAGCTCGACGTGAAAAAAAATGTTTTATAAAAATAATATATATAAATATTTTTATTTGATATTTAAAAAATTAAGAATTATAATAATTAGTTATTATATACAAAAATAAAAATATTATATATATATATATATATATTTGATATATAAAATATTGTATATAATATATATTATTTTCTATAATTTTATATATCATCATCATCATCATCATTATCATCATCATCATCATTAACATGATTATTATTATTATTATTATTATTATTATTATTTATAATATGTATATATGTATGTACGTATGTATTATGCATGTATGTAGCTATTCGAGCTCAACTCGCGAGCCTCACAAACCGAGTTTTATTAGGCTCGAGCTCGGCTCAATTAATAAACAAGCCTATAAATTGGGCTCGAGTTCAGCTCGAAGCTCGGTTGAAAATGAGCCAAGCTGAGCTTCTCATGATCCGAGCTCGAGTAGCTCATGAAGAGCTCAGCTCGTGGCCACCTCTAGTCATAAGACTCCTACTTAGGGATGATCATTCATAACTTAGCCCAACCTTAGGCTCAAGCAAATAATGCGAGTAGTAGGGTTGTAAAATTAATAAAATTAAGAAATTGTATTTTAGTTTATAACTTAGCCTAACCTGATTAGATCTATAAATTTTCATTTTCACGCAACTTTTTTTTTTGAGTTAGGTCTAGCTCAAAGATGCACCAAGCTCACACATAATGTGGGAAGTAGATTGTAAATGGATCAAATTTAAATCAAATCCAGCTACATCCACATCCACATCTGATTATAAAATTTCTATATTTGCATCCACATTTGATTATTATTGTGTTGGATTTTGCATATATTAATATCTGTGTATTTATACTACATATACAAAGTAATAATTTTTTTATTAGACGTGGATTTTAATCAAATTAGATGGGATTAAATCCACATCCAATCGAATTATTAACCAGATGCAAGTTCTAGCATCCAAATCTAGGATAATCAGGTTTGAAGTCTAATTGAATATTGAACTTTCAAAGTCCAATGATGGCCTACCGGATAGGGCTTAAGCTAAACAACTTGTAATAAGCTCAACGGGGAAGTCATATCCACATGTAGTAGTAAATATTATTATATAATATTTAGATAACAAATTTTATATTAATATATATAGAAATGTAAAAAATATATTTTTTTAATTTGTAAAAAAATCATAATTTTATAATTAACACGGGCAAGCTTGTAGGCCTAGACAAATATTATTACACTTAAGGTGTGGTGTGGGTTGGGCTAGGCCAGGCAACATTAGAAATTACTAATGCACTATCAAATTTTAGCCTGAGATTTTTAATTTTTTGGTTCATTAGGCTACACAGTGGGGATAGCCCATCTTTAGAGGTGTAAATCGGGTCGTGTCGCCCGTGGCCCAGCACGATGGTTCACAAGCCGTGCCAGGGCACGACATGATTGTATGGGCTGTGCCAGGCTTGGGGTTTTAGGTCCACGAGCTGGGCTGGCACGGCCCAATAGGGCCCATATATGTATATATAAATAATAAAATATATTATATATATTATAATTATATAATAATATATAGTATATAATATAGTAATAAAATAAACAATTGTTTTCAATTTTATTATACTATTTTATTTAATTATTATATATATAATCAATTGTATATATTTCAAAATTCATATAAAAAAAATTTTAATTATTTTTTTCAATTTTTTAAATAAACCTTTCATAGTCCATGACCCTGCCTAGCCTAAGGCTTGGCCCACGGACTTGCTTGGCCCATGGCACGACATGGGCCTGTGCGGGCTCAGGACGTTAGCCGTGCCGGCCTAACACGGCCCATTTTACAGCTCTACCCATCCTTCATAGCTACTTTAGCTTCAATATGATTTAAAAATAGGGGTCGTTTGGCAAGTCTTTTTGGGAAGATCTTTTAGTAGCTTTGACAATCAAAAGATGCATTTAAGATATGAGCAGCCTGATGCCCATTTGGTTAAGGTGTGTCTTTCTACACGTCTTTCCATGCGAAGACAAATAGAAGAAAATGCAAAAGCTCCATTTCGAGCTTCTCGATAATTGCCCGATTTGGGCTGCTTGCATCTTTTCGGTGTGTTGGCTTTTGGCGGCTAGATCTACTACAAACCAAATGGGAATAGACCGAATCGTGGATTTTCGAGCTTGTAAATAGTCGATAGCTCGCGTGAAAAAACGCACCAAATGGGGCCATAGTTAAAAAACCCCAAAAATAATGCATACATGGGTTGCACCGTTGCACTTGGTATGGTTCACTCCAATTACAAATGTTACAATGCATGTAACTTGGGTGGATTGGATCAAGATGAGGATCAATCCAACTATAATACCCAGTCTTAAACCTTAAGTTTGGGCTTAGATTAATTTAATTATGACCTAAAAAGTTAACTATAGATTAATTTAATTATGACTATAGCCAAATTTTATATGTTTAATGATATTTAGGTATTTTAAATATTTAAGTGATATTTACAAACAATTGAAACATTTAATCATTAATAAAGTAAAATAAATAAAATAGAACACTAATAAATAATAAGGAAAAAATAATTATTTATCAAGTAATTAGCAATAATTTATTTTTTTGTTAAAAGATATTAATATAATTAATTTAAATTACTAAATTACTAAATTAGTAAAACATTTTTTTAACAAATTATTAAAATAAAAATTTAATTATTTTAAACAACATTACATTCTTTCATTATTAAGGTTCAACTATGATATAAAAAAGATAGGATAAATTTCTTAAATTACCCTTATGGTTTAGCTAATTGACTAAGTGTACTCTTATTGTTTGAAAATTGACTAATGCTATCTTTACTGTTTCTAACAATTGACTAATACTTCCCTTACAGTAGATTCCGTCAAAAACCATTCAAATGTTTTTGACAATTGACTAATACTTTCCTTATCGTTAATATTCCGTTAAAAACCATTCAAATGTGCATCGTGACCGTTAAACTTCCAAAAATATCCAACTTACCCTTATTATAACTTCCAACACCGGCTCCGATGGAGTATCTCATTGTCCCCTCTGGCACCGGCGCTGGCATCTTTGAAACAACGTCTCTGGCACCAGTACCATGCCGGAGACGTTCTCTCTCTTCCTGGAAAAACAAAGACTCCGAACCTTCTTCTTCTTTCTTCTCTTTCTCTCTTCTTCTTCTTTCTCTCCTTCCCCTCATCATCGATGATTTCTCACCATTTTCTTGGAGGTGTTCCACCGTCGCCACTATATCACAAGTTCTCAAAACCCACCGCTTAGTCCTAGCAAAACCCACTGTGGCACTGTCCAGTCCTAATCATTTTCTCAAACCGAGCCCAGGCGACGAAGTAGCTCTAGGAGACGAAACAACTATTAGGTAAGGAGCGGGTGTCACTACCGAAACCAGCAGTCACAACTCTTTGGACCCTTCTAACCATCTAATTTCGCTACTCCATCTCTCTCCAGGCGACGAAGCAGCTATCGACTAAGGAGCAGGTGCCACTACCGAAACCAGCAATCGCAAGGTCTTTTGAGCTCCTGCAAATTCTGGTGAGGTGGTGTTCCTGTTTCCGGCGAAGTGGTGTTCCATGAGTTCTGATGCAGCTACTAGGGGATCTGATGAAAGGATTGCTTCTAAAGGTTAAAGGTGGAGAAGAGTAGGAAAGCTTTCTACTCAACTTCAGCTCCGACTAGTCCACGACGGGGACCGAGCTGCATTTTGTAGATGACAAACAGTCAATCTGGTCCTCAATGTTTTTACATTCCATCCCTCTACTCACCACCTGGTCAATGAACCTCAATCGTTCAATTGCAAGGCCGGCGACTGTGGGGACTGAATTCTCCGTCTTTAAATCTCCATCGTTGTAGAGAGAGAGAACGCTCTAAATCTCCACCTCGACCTCCGAAGTATGGCACTGTTTCAAACACAGAATGGGATTCCTGTTGCTTCTTTTTCACCAATGGCACAGATGGAATTGCCGCAAACAGTGCTACTTGCTACTATCTGTTTCAAGGCCAATGCTGGTGAAACAAACCGCCTTGAAATAGTGCTGCTTTCTAACGTCTGTTTTAAGGCCAATAGTGGCGAAACAATCTCACCTGTCCTTTAACCATCTATGCCGGTTTATTTCAAAGTCTGTAACTTCTACTCTCCCTTGTTTCACCGCCCCCCTCCATCTCTCTCTCTCTCTCTCTCTCTCTCTCTCTCTCCATTCTTAGACCTCTTTCTTCGGTCTCTCTCTCCATTCTAAGACCTCCCCCTCAACCTTTGGTCTCTCTCTCTCATTTCTCCATTCTCAGACCTCCCCCTCTGCCTCTGGTTTCTCTCTCTCATTTCTCCATTCTCAGACCTCCCCTCTACCTCTGTCTCTCTCTAGTCTCTCTCTTCCAACCTTCGCTCTACGTAGAGGTGTAAATCGGGTCGCGCCCCAACATGATTTTGGACCAGCACGGCACGACGGCTAACGGGCCGTGCCAGGACCGGCACGGAGGTCCGTGCCGTGCTGGGTCAGGGATTCGAAGCCCATGGGCCGGCACAACACGACACGACAGCATGTGTCGTGCTACCCGGCATGGCCTGCCAGGCCCGTAACGGGCTGCACTCAGCCCACTCGGGAATATAGCCGTTGGGCCCCCTCCCAAAGGGGCTCAACGGCTAGTTTCAGCTTTTGGGGGGTTTACAGAAATACCCCCCCCCCTAACTATGA
>NW_010729209.1:421406-562987 GCF_000365185.1 Nelumbo nucifera
TGCAATCTGAGAAATTCTGATTAGTTGATTGTCTGATTCTATATTCTCCAATTCTCAAGTCTCAACTTTATCGAAGTTTCGACTTTCAACAAGAAGAAGGCTTGCTCAACCAGCTCAAGTATCTCAATTCGGGAGGCTTGGACGTTGAAAGGCTTAAACCGTTGAAATCAAGTTGGGATTTTGAACCAGCAATCCGGGTAAGTCAAATTAGATTAATTTTTATTTTTTTAGAATTAAAAAAATGGTCGGCCCTTCTCAAAACCGATTCCCCAACATGTTCACCATGGATGACATTCAATCGCATCATGATAGTATTAGTGTTAGCACTAATGCGTTTGATGTCGATGGAAGTGGAACTTTCACCCCCAGTAGTAGTAGTACTATGGGAAAAAGGAGGGCTTCTAAGCTGAGTAGCCCGGTTTGGAAAATTTTCAAAGTTGAGGATATTGAGGGTAAGGGAAAAAGGACCATTTGCTAAAAATGTAGGAAAGACTTTAGTTATTGTAGCAAGGGTGGTACGGGTCATTTGAGCAGACATCTACTCACACATGAGCGAGAGGAAGATGAAGGGAGAGAGCATAGGTGGAATTCTACCTATGCTATGTTAGAAAGTTGTATATCTCATAAAYAAATTCTTTCTGATTTTAATAATTTAAAAATGCCTAATGATATGATATTTGAGGAAGACTGGGAAATGGCAGTCTGTATAAGAGATTTTTTAAAACAATTTTATGATGCAACAAATGAATTATCTAGAATTCATTATCCAACTAGTTGTAATTTACTGTATCAATTAATGGTAATTAGTGATTGTTTTGCCAAATATAGAAATAATCCACAATTTCAATGTATTGTTGAAATTATGAAAAATAAATTTAAAAAATATTGGGAGAACATTTCTCCCATTTATTGTTTAGCTACAATATTAGACCCTAGAATTAGGAAATATGGTTTAGATATTTTACTTGAAACATATTATGAAAATATGAATATTGATATAGGAAATAAAAAAGAAGAAATTAATAATTTATTATTTGAAATGTACAATTTGTATGAACCTGAAGTTGTAGGAATCCTACAACTTGTTCATCTTCTTCTTCTCCTTCTGACTTTGAGCCCAATAGTAGAAGAGAAAAGCTTTTTTATTTAATAAGTAGAAGGCAGAAATCTGTTAGCTCTACAACAAGTTCATTTACTGAACTTAATTTTTATTTGAAAACAAATTTTTCTAATTTAGGTGAAATATCAAATAATTTTGATATTTTAGCTTGGTGGAGTGAACACTTGAAAAATTATCCGATTCTCGCTGCCATGGCACGTGATCTACTAACCCCTCCGGTGTCTACAGTTTCATTGGAGTCTTGTTTTAGTGCAGGTACTAGGGTGCTGGATGACAAAAGAAGTTGCATGAATGATGAGAGCATAGAGATGTGCATCTGCTTTAAGGATTGGCTAGACGCAGAAGATAGATTACAAGACAAGAGAGGGCATGATACAATACCGGACATTTCACCCGAAGTAGATGATGAAAGTCATGAATGATGATTCATGAATTTGACTACTTATAGAATTTTTCATTTTTTTAAAATTATTGTAAAATTTTTAAATTTTATTTAATTTATTTGATATATATTTTTTTAATTTTTTAACAATGTAATTTTGTATTTTCAATTTGTAATCATATTGTATTTTTTATATTTTATTAATTTATTTCATTTTTATATTTCATTCATCCAAGTATGCAATGATCCAATCATTGTATTTGTAATTCACTAATTTGTACCATTCAAATTTAAATGAAATAANCATTTTTATATTTCATTCATCCAAGTATGCAATGATCCAATCATTGTATTTGTAATTCACTAATTTGTACCATTCAAATTTAAATGAAATAAAATTCCTATTTTTCTTCCAATTTGTTATTCCATCATTCGTATTTCAATTTGGTTAAGTATTTTTTTCATTTATGTATTAAATAACTTAGATTTCTTATGAGAATGAAAATTATCATATTTTTATCCCTTAATATGTAGTTTTTTATACTTATTTAGTGCCTAAATGGACTCATTATTCTTATATTTCAATTTGGGACACGAAAGGAGGCGTTAAGTGGAAAACAAGGCTAATCGGGTAATTCTGGACAGTTTTGGCATCGCGTGGTAATTTGGGCATAACTCTCCCATCTGGACTCTGATTGAGATGAATCATGATGCGTTGGAAAGATAAGGAAAATTTCTATAACTTTCATGTTTTGAGTTTTGATAGACACAGACTACATCGAGGTAAAAATTGGGCCCGAATTTTCTGCAACCGGACTACTGATGTGCTGGAGCAATTCCTTAGCCTGCAAGTTTTTATCCGGGAATTCACCACTCTCCCACTTACACTAGAACAGGGTTTTATCTTAAGAGAATGATATAAAAAGATGAGAAAAAGAAGAGATGAGGGTTCAAACCCCTGAAAGAAAATTAAAGAAGGCTGCTAGGGAGAGGAGGAGGCTGCTGAATGCGATTTGAAGGAGAATCACAACAAGGAGATCGAAGACTGACACAAAGATCTTAAGTGTCTTCCTCTTTGGTTCTGCAGTTTGGTAACCCAGATTCAATTATGGTTCTTGAGGTTTCTCTATTGAATCATTCTTCTTTCTTCCTTTTTATGCGAACCATGATGAGCTTTAATCCTGTTTTGTTATTAAACTTAGGCAGATCCGATTGAGTATGATTTGTTCTTGAGATTCTTGATTAGGGTTTTAATTTTTAGAACAATCTTGACCGAATTGTTCTTGCATTTGTGATTACTTTAATTGCTTGAGAAAGTATTAGGTAATTAGATCATCTAATCAAGAAACGGACTGAATGCATTTTAGAGATAAATTGCATGATTCGGTTGGCAATCATTCATACCTGAATTGTTGACCTACGAATTCTTGTTCTTAATGCATCTTTGGTGAGTAAAATTCTGATAGAGATATAGGATTTGTCATTCAGAGATAGGGTGGGCTGCGCTCGAGAGATGTCGCTCATAAATTAGGGTTTCACCAACCCAAGACTGACTTCACCTCAATCGGATAGCTTAAAGATTTGATTGCTGAATTGGTTCTGTCAATTCTTGTATGTAGTGACTTCTCTTATCATTAAGAGTGGTTTGATCCGAAATTAATTAGGGTAGTTTGCTTGTTCTTACTTAAATCATGAGGGGCTAGGTTTTTAGTGTTAGGGACTAATGCTTGATCATGCATTGAATTTCATTCATTAATAAAACCGATGAGGTTCTTGTTATATTGTGTTATTTGTGCTGATTACTTACCATTGATTGATCACCAATGATTCGTTCTTTAATCAAGATTATGCATCAAGAGATGATAATCRAGGTGGAACTAATAACACTTGTTCGGCCAATAATTAGGTAGAGATATCATTTGTTGGTAGGATTTCCTTATAGGTGTATTAACAGCTTGTGTTTATGCAAAGATGATTTCAATTGAGAGAATGAGAATTCCTTGATTGCAATTCCATTTAATTAAACATAGGTTTAGCTAATCGACTCTTGAGAAAGATCAACTAGTGCTTTTAGGAAACACCTTGGATTATAACAACACTCATGAGATTTTATTAGTATTGAATCTTGATGATCGTGATAGGAATAATCCCTAGCAACTTTGTTATTGATTTCGTTCAAGTTCTTGTTTCTGTCATTTAATTTCCTTAATCAGTAGTGCTAGTCTAAATTCCTTAATTCGCAACCCAATCGATTATTGCTTTAAACAAGTTGGGAAGAAATTTCTAGGTGGCTAAATAATTCATTCCTCTTAACAACGATTATGTAATCCTTACTATATTACTTGCACGACTCTGTACTTTTGCGGATAGCAGTCAATTTCTCATTTCTTAATTTTTTAAATAGTTCCTAATTCCCAAAGTTCATAGGAAAGTTAAATATTTTAGTTTTACAATTTTACTTAGAAAAGAAATCAAAATTTTCAAAAAAATAAAAAATAAAAAAAAATAATGCAGCCCGGTCCAAGCCCACGACACAGTCTACAGCCCGGCCCGGCTCAGGCCTGCGTGCTGGCATGGCACGGCACGGGCCCGTGGCAGCTCACGGGCCAGCACGGCACGGCCCGCCTTTAGGGCGGGCCGCCCATGCGTTGTGTTGTGCTGGCCCGGCACGACCCACTTTACACCTCTAGCTCTACGGTCTCTCTCAACCTCTGTTCTCATACCTCCCTCTCCACTCTCCGATCTTTCAGTAAATTATTCTGTAAATTCAATTTTGATTGGACTCCATTGAAATGGATTCCCGTTGCATGTTTAAGTTGTTTTATTTTGAAATTTTGAAGAAGAATAAAAGGTAAAATAATCTTTTTTATCTTTTTGTTAACAGACGTTGACAATAAGGAAAGTATTAGTCAATTGTCAGAAACAGTGCGTTAGTCAATTTTTAAACAATAAGGATACAATTAGTCAATTAGCTAAACAAATAAGGGTAATTTAAGAAATTTACTCTTATGATATCCAAAAAACACCTGACCAATCAATTGGAATCATATACTTGATGGCGAATCAGTGTTATTTATCAAAATTCATGAGTGGATTTTGATTGGTCAAAACTCTTTCCATACCATATCTTTTCCATATCATAGATTTTATTATTATAAGTTTTAATTATTTTACATTTTTACTTTCCTTTATAAATCCCGTACATCGCACGGGTCACCGCTATTGCAATCAAGAGCCGGGGAAATAGGCTTCTGCGCTTGCTTACTCTCTTATCCGTTTAGATGTAATTGAGCTTTTCATGCAGCACGCCCATTATGGCCAAGGCGCTTCTTCACTCTTACTCATCCTTAGCCACCTATCCTACCTTCCCCAAAACCCAGAAAAGTCCATCTCTCCAACTCTCCAAACTCTCCGAACATCGCGCTACTACTACGTCTCTCAAAGAAATCTGCAAGAATGGAGATCTCAAAAGAGCTTTTCTCTCTTTCACTTCTTTCTTTGCCAACCAAAGCCCCCCTCCATTTCCTCTAGACGAAGCTTATTCCTCCATTTTAGATCTTTGTGCCCTAAAAAAAGCAATAGAACAAGGTCAGCAAATCCATGCCCACATTCTGACATCCAATTGCGCCTTTGATTCCGCGTTTTTGAGCACCAAACTTGTCTTCATGTATGGAAAATGTGGAGCTCCAATGGAGGCTCAGAAGTTGTTCGATCAAATACCCCACAGAACAATTTTCACGTGGAACGCAATGATTGGTGCTTATGTTTCAAATGGGAAACCCTACAGAGCACTTCAATTGTATCGGGAAATGCGGATGTTGGGAGTTACTCCTGATGCTTGCACCTTTCCTTGCATACTTAAAGCCTGTGCTGGGCTCATTGATCTTCAGTCTGGGGCTGAGATTCATGGTCTAGCGATCAAATGTGGGTTTGGCTCTTTTCTATTTGTTGCCAACGCACTTGTGGCGATGTATGCGAAGTTCAATGATTTTAATCGGGCAAGACAGTTATTTGACAGGATGGTAGTCAAAGAGGATGTTGTGTCATGGAATTCTATAATCTCAGCATACTCAGCAAATGGCCAGCCTCTTGAGGCACTGAGGCTTCTCCGGGAAATGCAGAAGGGTGGTGTTTCCATGAATTCATATACTGCTGTCGGCGTTCTCCAAGCTTGTGATGACCCATCCCTTATTAAATTGGGTATGGAGATCCATGCCGCTGTCTTGAAATCCAGTTTGTATCTCCATGTTTATGAGGCCAATGCACTGGTTGTCATGTATGCAAGATGTGGTAGAATGGATAAAGCAGCAAGAGTGTTCAATAAGATGGATGAGAAGGATAATGTTTCATGGAATTCTATGCTTTCAGGTTTTGTGCAAAACGAACTTTATGACAAAGCTGTTGGATTTTTCCATGAAATGCAGGAAACTGGTCAGAAACCTGACCTGGTTTCAATCATAAATATTGTTTCTGCTTTAGGTCGGTTGGGGAGCCTGTTTAATGGGATGGAGTGCCATGCTTACGCAATTAAACACGGACTACATTCTGATTTGCAGATAGGGAACACACTTGTTGATATGTATTCCAAGTGTTCTTGTGTAAGTTATATGGAGCGTGTGTTTTACAACATTCCTGATAAAGATTTGATATCGTGGACAACAGCCATTGCAGGTTATGCTCAGAACAAGTGTTATTTGGAGGCCTTGAGAAAGTTTCAAGAGGTACAGATGAAAGGGATAAAGGTGGATGAATTGATGATTGGGAGCGTCCTACTTGCCTGTAGTGGATTGAGGTGCACTTCCCATGTGAAGCAAATTCATTGTTACATAATGAGACGGGGGTTATTTGATCTTGTGCTGCAGAACATTGTTCTGGATGTATATGGAGATTGTGGAGATATTGAGTATGCATCACGAATGTTTGAGGAGATGAAGGATAAAGATATTGTGTCTTGGACAAGCATGATATCTTGTTATGTCCATAACGGGCTCGCTGATGAGGCGCTTGACCTCTTCTCTGATATGATGCATAATGGTATTGTACCTGATATGGTATCAATAGTTAGCATACTCTCAGGTGCTGCCAATTTGTCTGCTTTGAGGAAAGGAAAAGAGATACATGGATTCCTCACTAGAAGGGACTTCGGTTTAGATGGATCCCTTGCAAGTGCCCTTGTGGACATGTATGCAAGGTGTGGGACCATAGATAGCTCTTACAAGATATTCAACAGAATTAGATCCAAGGACTTAATTCTGTGGACTAGTATGATCAATGCATGTGGAATGCATGGCCGTGGTAAGGAGGCAATTGGCTTGTTTGAAGCAATGAAGGAAGCAAATCTTATACCTGATCACGTTACCTTCTTAGCACTACTCTATGCATGTAGCCATTCAGGATTGATCGATGAAGGGAGAAGATATCTTGAACTTATGAAAAATGAATATCAGCTGGAGCCATGGCCTGAGCATTATGCATGTCTGGTCGACCTTTTAGGACGTGCAAATCGTTTGGATGAGGCATACAAATTTGTGAAAAGTATGCCAATTGCACCAACAGCTGTTGTATGGTGTGCTCTCCTTGGGGCTTGTCGGGTTCACTCTAACAATGAACTGGGAGAAATTGCAGCACATAAGCTTCTTGAACTTGATCCAGAAAATCCAGGGAATTATGTGCTAGTTTCAAATGTTTTTGCTTCCATGGGAAAGTGGAAGGATGTTGATGAAGTTAGAATGAGAATGAAAGGAATGGGATTGAAGAAGAATCCTGCATGTACTTGGATTGAGGTAGGTAATAAGGTGCATGCTTTCACTGCGAGGGACAGGTGTCATCCACAAACACAAGAAATCTACTTGAAATTGGATCAAATGACTGAGATATTGGAGAGTGAAGGAGGTTATGTGGCTGACACAAAGTTTGTTTTGCAGAATGTGCAGGAAGAAGAAAAGCTTAAGATGCTTCATGGCCATAGTGAGAGGCTTGCCATTGCATTTGGTCTGATTGGAACCTCTGAGGGTACACCCATCCGAATTACAAAGAACCTCCGGATCTGTGGCGACTGCCATGTGTTCACAAAGATGGTGTCAAAGTTCTTCAAACGAGAAATTATCATGAGGGATGCCAACAGATTTCATCATTTCAATGGTGGGGTCTGTTCTTGTGGAGATTTTTGGTGACTTGAGTAAATACTTAGGAACTGGTATATGAATACCTCTATTACACATGGACCTTCAGTTATTGATCACTTAACCCTAATTCTGCCTGAAGATTGCGAAGGATTGTGCTAAGAAAACAACTGCATAGTCAGATAAAGGGCTTAATGGTTGGTCACAGCATGTACAACTAGCCGTGCTACAATTGCAAAGGAAGAGTTTAAGAGAGAATCTGGAGGAAAAGTTTACTGCTCTTGTCCTTGATGGAATTCTTGCGGGGGGGAGCTATGGAGTATGTTCGAGCAATGGGACTTGGCTCTTGATAGAGTGCAACTCTGCAACGGGAAAAGAGGATACATGTAGCAAACCTCAAATTTTAGGCTGCGTTTGGAAACGAGGTAAATACCGGTTCAGTGCATTATTGCACCCCAGTCCACAATTCGATGTGTTTGGAAACGTTGTAAAAGCACCCCTAAGATCGATGTAAAATCGCAAACATGTCAGGATTTACATTGATTTTGGGGTGAAAAACTACTTCGATTTTTTCAAAGTAAAAATTCATGCCCTTCTTTCATTGAGGGAAATAGGCGAGGAGTTTACTCTCATCCACCAGAACGATGCGGTCGAGTAACGGCTATTTCCCATTCACAACGTCTGAGACCTGAGATTCTGAGCATCTGAGCGTCTGTCCGAGTGTTCGAACCTCTAGCTATTTTCCCATTCAAGTTGCTGGCAACTTCTACATTCTATCTGAGTGTCCAAGCTTCTAAGTCTGTGTCAGAATCCAAGAAATCATTTCGGAGAACAGTGAACCTCTTCTGTCCACTCGTTATAGTGCTGGTGAGGTTTCTTATTCATTTTTTTTTTCCATCTGACAAATCAAGTAGATACTGATCTAGTTTTTTTGTTGTTTTTGTAGTTTTTCTCTTGTTTGAAGCTTCTTCAACCTCGTCATTTCCAGATCCCCTTCAACATACCCATTTCCAGGACCTTCTTAGACCACTTGAAAGTAAGAAATAGAATGTTCCTTACCTATTTAGTGAACTTGCTTTTTTTCTTTTCGTTGTTGGATTCTCTTCTGTTTTTTTCATTTTCTCAATATGATCTGTAGTTTTAACAGATTTGGGAAATTTTTCCCGTATCTTGTAGTAACATTTGCAGATATGTACCTTTGTACAGATCTATTCAACATTTCCCCTGTATTTTGTAGTTATTATTAGATCTGTAAAATATTTTTCCTGTATTTGTAGTTATTATTAGATCTGTTCAACATTTCCCCTGTATTTTTTAGTTATTATTAGATATATTCAACATTTCTCCTCTATTTTGTAGTTATTATTATCAGCCCTTTGAATTGCATTTTGTATCACATGCATTGATACTTTTAACCCTTCTTGGATCAGTCACTAATTGACATTAGATATGCACAAATATGAATTAGATATGTATCTCTGTTCAATTAAGTATGAGAATAAGATTTTCTTCTTGGAATTGCCTAAGGTTCAACATGATCCTAATCGACCTTATACATGCACAAATACTACAAATGATTCCTTCCCACCCCTTGTTTAGCTAAAACATCAGCAAAAGAATTTGTGTGATGATGAATCAATTCTCATCTTTAATTTAAGGCAAGTATTTATGGAGTGGGGAAAAACTTGAGTATTTCTACTGATTATTGCATCTGTCTTACCAATTTGAAGTTTGAACAGCAAGTCAGTGATCTAACAAACTAATTACTGCTAAAACAGAGAATGCATTTTTTGGGTGATGTAGATGCCAGACTAAAGAGTAGGGATATCATTCCCAGACCTGGCCCAACCTGCACCTTGGATTAGAAATATAGGCCTGGGCATGGCCCTATATGAGCCTGGGCTTTCTGAGCAATCATGCATAGGCCTAGATCCAGAAATTTGCATACCATGCCAGGAATGATAATCCCTATCAAAGACAACAAGAATTGGATTCACATGCAGGTTATAGTTCAAGCACAACAATTCTAGGCTAATACAGAACAGTAAATAGCATCTGAATAAAGCAATTAAACAATGAATAATTCAGTTTCTGAGAAACTGTAATCATAAAATCTAGTCAAGGCAGATCAGTTCAGGAGACTCAACCAGAGCATAGATCATGGTTCTTCTTCATAGAGTAAAGATGATTTATATGAGGATTACACTAGGATGGAAATTGAAGGGGACTCAGAGGGAATTATTGGCTCAATGAGGGAGGGAGTTAAGGAATTGTGGCATTTGTGAAATTTTACTAGGGAAGCTAAATTGGCTTCCTGAGTGAACCTGGATCAGTTAAAACCAGCTGTTAGTGTGATTAGTCAGGTTTCCAAAGATCTAAGACTTTTTGGGGCTTAACTCTAGCATTATAGTATTTTGGGCCATACATAAGCTGCTCTACTTTAATTTTCTTTGGATGTAGATGAGCTAATTAAGGCCAATATTGGTTATTGTTCATTGCTGGAATTCAGGTACTTTTCTTGCTCTGAATGTAACTCACTGTTACTGATCGATATAAATATATAAATACATAAAGACATATCATTAATACATATGTATATATACGGACATATACACCTACATGGACACACATATGTGTGTGGGCCCAGGAGTCAATGTCTGCCAATCAGGTTGTTTAATAAGCTTCCTTGAATGACCCATTAATTTTCCATGTGGCAATCTAATTGGATGCCCCAAAAGGACCCAACATGTTTGTCTTGCTGGACAAGATTCATGGGGCAAATTTCAGCCTCAAAGTACTTTCCACATGTCAATAGAAGTCTTCTTTTCTGGACAAGTTTACAATAAAAAGTTGTAAATACAAACTGCTAATATTTGTCTGGGAAACCACCAATACAAGGTGGAGTATATGGCTGCTATGCCCTGGAGAGTTGAACATTTGGCCAATCCCTCCACATGAAAAAATGGGGTAAGTTGTGTAGGGAACTACCTACTTAATCAGTTTTTTTCCCTGTTAATAAAGAAGAAATCAATAAACTGATACAGAATCAAATATAAAGAATATTAATTAAACCACCTACACTTTAAACCATTAGCATCAGATGATTTTAACTTTCCAACAATAATCTCTCCTACAAATGGCCGAAACATAATCAATCAGAACTGCACCTGCCAGGATAAAATGACATGATGAGTCATCTGAAAAGGGAAAAGAAATAAGCAAAACCTTAATTGTTTCTTGATTCTATCAGGGGAAAATAAGATACAGACTATCTAAATATCATTATAAGTGGTCCTTGCTGATTTTTACTTCTTAAGTGGTACTTTCTGGACTTTTCCTTGTAAGCTTGTTCCCTTAGAGTGCTTATTTTTCATGCAATCATTAGCCTTCATTAACAAGTTCATACCTCCTCAGCAAACTCTACCTTACACCAAATGGATGTAACTCCAAATTCTTCTGCTTCAGCAGTGTGTAGGTGGGGAATGGTTCAGGGTGGGATAAATGGGTGATTCAAATATTATAAATGCTAACAGATATAGAAAATGAGAAAGCTATTGAGAGTTTTAGAGCTTATATTAAATATTGAATAATGTTAAGATTAGCCATGTTTGTGTTTGGAAATAATGGACAAGACATCTTCAAATCATTACCTCAAATCAATATCTGGGCCTAGGAGTGATATGTAAAATTCTAATCAGAAATTTGCATTAGGGACAACTTGAGCTGCTGTATTCTCTTCTTGCTATCAAATATTTTCTATAGCAAAGTTTTTTTTTTTTTTTTTTTGCTAATGAATACAAGTATATTCTGCTGGCTATCCAAAAAAACAAAAGTACAAGGCTTTATTGGTGTCTATGGTATACCATTGTTAAGAACATTACTACTCTCTAGTACTGCTTTCTGTACTTGTTGATCCAGGATGATTGGTGTCTATGGTATCGGAGTTATATGTCTTTTTTTGTTAACATAGAGTTTATATTTAATTTGGGAGTTTTAAGGGGCTGCGATATATTTGGAAATTGGAGATATTAATTTTTAGTAGGCATTTAGCTATTACCTTCTAACAATTTCATCAATTATCAGTGATAAGAGGTGCCATCATTTTTGTTTTTGAGGGGGGAGGGGGACGGGGGTATTGGGTGAAATTCCTGATAGGAATTAATATTATTGTACAGCTAAAGTATCTAATTTCTGCTTTTTAATTTGTTACACCAAAATATTCGTTGAGAAGCTCCCATTAGAAGATCCATAATGAATATCCTTGCCTATTACAGGTCAGAGACAAGGATAGAAGCTCATGCAAGCTATCTCTTTGTGTATAATTGTTGAGACATAAATTCATGTACATTCTGACATTAGAGATAAACTTTTATGTTAATATGTAGTTTGCTATGTGCATATCATTAGTCTTGTAGTTTTGCAGGTCCTGAATATGTATTATATTATTGCTTTATGGAAATTTAGACATGCATCCAGAACCTTACCCTTTTCCTATTCCCTACTTCAAAACGTCCTCAAAGCTTTACTAAACAGGTTATACACCTGTTTTATTCACTTCCAAATGGAACAGCCATAAGTTTGAAAAGCAGCTCCAGGCTCCCAACCCATATTTCTCACACCATGCTTAACCTGAATTATCCTCCGTTATTCATCCTACTGTTCACCAATGCTTATTGCTTTATAATGCATATTCTCATACTTAAGTTGATACAACATATATGATTGTTTATTTGTTATACACTTGTTGAGTTTGGTTTATGCATATTCTCATACTTTAGGAATATTGTAAGTGTTACATCTCTAAGTCAGGTTTTGGACATGTTGATATGGTTACATATGCTTTTTTTTTTCCTTTTCATTATTTTATTTTGTTGATGAAACAAATAGGTAATCAGGTTTTGGATAGGAATAAATTCATGGAGAGGGCTAGGTTGAGGGTTTGGACAGGTCTAAGTCCATGTATAGGTATGCTGTATGGGTTTAAGATTTTGACAGGCCTAAGTCCATGGACAAGGATGGGTTCAAGTTTTGAATAGGTCCAACTCCATAGATAAGGGTCGGTTCAAGTTTTGGGCAAGTGCATAGACAATTGTATGGGTTTAGGGTTTGGACAAGTACAGAATTTTGGACAGGGATAGGTTCAGGTTTTAGTGAAGTATAAGTCCACAGTAGTGAATATTATGATACACAAACCCGGACCTTTTTCTAGTATAAGATTTCAGGTTTTCAATCTGAAGTTTGTGTAGTTGTGGTTCCAATATGCTGTTACAATTGAGTTCTTCTTCAGGGGTGCTTTAGTTCAGGCAACAACAGTGAAACTTTATGGTGATGTGTGGTTTGTCTATGGACAGGTAGAGTTCTATATGTGAGACAAGCACTGTGCAGTATAAGTAGGGGTTGCAAATATATGCCTGAAAATAGTAGATATCATAATAAGTTTTACCAACCATCTCTGAAGTGAAGTAGCTTGAACATCAAAATTCTGGTTAATGAAGATTAACAAAATGAACAGGAACCAGCCACTAAGATTGACCAAATGTCTAGAAGAACTAGTACATTGTATCAAATCTCTCTGAGTTCCTGAAGCCCACATGATATAGAAAGCTGACAATCTCCTCATACTTGCCTGGTTGTGATTCTTGAATTTTCACTGACATTATACCATGCATAACGTGACATGACTATACCACAGAAGAATACTATGAGAATCCCACTGAGGTGTAAGAGCTGCACAAGGAAAATACAATTAAGATGAACAATGTGATGACATGTGCCTAAGATGCACACAAACACAAGATTGACAATACCGTATTTGATTCAAGTGTAGGATACCACTGAACACTAACTTAGTGCTATTAGTAGTTGAAAAATAAAAACACAACCTCTTTGTTCATCCACCCTTAGTTTAAGAGACACATACAGGGATTGGGCATCCCAGCAAAAACTAGCAAGATAGGAAACCCTCAAATTGGAAAGTTCAGCCCAATCAGAACAGAATAACTGTTTGGTCAGTCTGACATTTTCTAAGTCAATGAGTGGCCATTTACATGAAACTTCATTTGTGCCTGCATATAGCAGAAGGGTGAAAAAGCATGAACTTTATCTTTCCTGCATGATCAAACTTCACTCCCATCAACAAAGGTTCTTTTCCAGCTTTGAAAGCCAAGATGTTTCACTACCAAGACGTGATGTAATGACTTAAAGTCTCTCTTTTTTTCCTCTCAAGGTAAAATGAGGATATTAAACTGCCATAAGACTTCAAGATTAAAAATCATGCATGAGTATATATATATATATAGTTTTATTAGACATTTTTCTCCTATATCAGATGTTTACCTCAGACAGCATGTAGGACAGATACGCCATTCTGTAAGGGAAGCCTTAACCTAAACATTAAAACAGTAGCATCAAGTCAGAAAAGGAACCATTCTGAAAACATTAACTTGGGTCCATGGATGAGAAGTGAAGATCCTTGGTCTGAAACTGTACTCCAAGTATTTATATATTTCCTAGATTCAGCCAAAATTGGTTGACTTTGTATAAATGTGATTGCAATCGATTGTGGGCTTCAGGTGAAAACCGTCCATGTCCATGACAAGCCATTTAGCTTGGATACTATTGTGGGCGTCATGTGAGAAAACGGTCCATGTGAGTAACTAGCCTAAAGGCCATTGACACATGTTCAATAGCACAATCCACAATCAAACAAATGGTCAATTCTTTTTTTACATCAGTGTAAATTTCCAAATGCCAGCAAAAGCACACCGATTGTTTTACATTGTTGATGCCAAACGAGAAAGAGCATAAATCAAACATACAAAAGCAAACCGGTTTCTACAATTTTTTGTGCTTTTTTGCATATTTTTTGCATTTTCTGGTGTTTTCATGCTTTTCTTGCAAATTTCTAGTATTTTTTTGCATATTTTCTGATTTTCTGCAAAAATTCTGAATTTTCTACAATTTTTTTAGTTTTTTAGTTTTTTTTTTTTTGTAATTTTCTGATTTTTTTGCAATGTTTGGTATTTTTTTTTTTGCACTTCTTGCCATTTTTCTATTAGTTTTTACATTTATTTACAATTTTTGCATTTTCGAGTATACAGGTTGGCTTGACTTGTTTTTACCATGTGGCAGTCTTGAGAGATTATTCTCTAAAAAATTATTATTTCAGGTATACGGGGCCGTCTTGACCCATTTTTGTATTTATAGGTGAGGATGATTAAGGGTCAATATGGATGGGTCAAGTGGGTAAATATGGATGGGTCAGGGTGGGTTATGACCCTTTAACAATGATTGATGATGGGTCATGGTGGATTGGTGGTAGGGGTCTCAGTTGAATTGGATTTGGTCCAATCCAATCCAGTTCAATGCGTGTCCATTATAAATGGACCAAATCCAATCCAATCCGATGAATATTTTGGACTGGTCCAATTCAATGTCTAGACCGTCCAATCTATTCAAATTTATTTTGATTTATATTGGTTTCAACCCAAACCCGGTCCATTGACACCTATATTCTTATTTTATATCAATGGACCAGATATTGGCTTAATGTTTGGTGCTACCCTACCACAAATATGACCACATTCCCCGTAACAAAAACAGATGCCAACATTTTAGGTGTTTTTAGTTCATGGTTGTTTTTGTTTTATCAGTTCAATCCAGGTCAAATGGATCAATTCCGGTGTCAAAATTGGAATTTTGGACATATCCATAAACAGAATGGAATGGAATGGTGCAATTGGATTCATGTAATTGACTTCATATAACTGTGATAAGGCAATCATGGTCATGATCATACTGAACAAATAAGTGTGATATGAAAATTATTTTTGTTAATGATAAAAATAGCTTAGTAATAAACAAAAACAAGAGAATTAATAAATAATTCATCACCTAGTGACCTATTTAAACCGTTCAACCATTCAACCAGTCAGGTCAATAGGCCATTATTAGGTCAACCTTTTTTTTTTTTTTTTTTTTTTGGTAAACAAGCTGTTCACTAGTGAAATGGATTTGGAATTCTAACTGGGTATGGTCAACCAGTTTGTCTAGTCGATTCAATCCTGTTATAAACAAAGCTGTTCACTAGTGGCAAAAGGGATTGTTCAATGCCATATTATGAGCATTTAATCGTTTCTTATTTATTCTACCTAAGTCATTTTAAAGCACTGCCATCATCTAGTGACCATAAATTCACAAGAAATTTTGATTGGTCAAAACCTTTCTAGTATAATGTTTTTCTGGTATTTCCCATATTTAAAAGTAACGAATAGAGTAGATCCCCTCAATTCAGCATTTTTTTTTTCTCTTACCCCTTCAAGTGCTTACAGGAATCTCCTTCTAGATGATTTTTTTTGGTAGAACTTCTAGATTAATTGGAACCACACTTTTGGTGACCTGTGTTGCTCCTTAAAATTAAGAGATAAATTACAGATTGCCATCCTATACTTGGTGGTAGCAATGCTTACTCCCCTCTACCCCCCTCAAACACAAATTTTGAGACAAAGACCCACCTTTAACTTTTTAGAATCCAACACTCTCTCCTACCGTTAGCATTCCATCAATTAACTTCAAAAAAGTTCTCTTGTGATTGTTATGTTTATGCTTAGCATTTTTAAAATCATTTTATTAGACCATTTTGCAAAAGAAATGATAGAACACAATGAAAAAAAAAAGAAAAGAAGATAAAAGTAAAGTATAGAAACTATAGAAAATACTATAAAAATGAAGAAATTGGGGAAAATACAATAAAATGCAGGAAATGGAAGATTACACAACATAAAATAAAGTAATAGAGGAAAATATAGAAGAAATAGGAAAAATACAAAAAACACTAGAAATTACAAAGAAAAACTAAGAATACAATAAGAGATACTGTACTTTAACATGCTTAATTTTGTTACTTTGACATTTTCTTCTCTAACACATGGAACTTTGAATGGACATTTAGTAAATTTTCCTTCACCATCAAGCCTGTTAATGAGGTAATAAGGGAGAAAAGTGCTGGAATCTGAAATTCAGGGTAGATCATTTATTAAAATAAATGGACATTTAGTAAACTTTCCTTTACTACCAACAGCAACTACCCCACAGAAAGCAATGCATTAATTACCAAAAAAAAAGACCATTTATTAAAATACCCTTATTGTTTCATAGATTTGTTAACACTTACACTATAAATTGCATTTTACTAAGATACCTCTATAGTTTGCCACCAATTTAACGGACCTTTCTTTGAGAAACCTTTGTATCGCTGTATAGAAATGGGTCATGTAACCACCTAATGACTACATCGGGCATGGTTTATTTCAAAAATACCCCAATCATATCAAATTAAAAAAAAAATAATGTTTTGTTTCATTAATAGAACGAAGATGAAAAAAGAACAATATTATTCAGGTTCTTTGTCTGCAACATTATATCTTCCTTTTCTAAAACAATAGACACACTGCTCATATGACAAAATGGTCAACCACACTTTACCAATTAAATTTATTCAAACATTAGGATGGAAAGTTTCATTTTTGGCTTCGATTAAGTAAATTGGCTGCAAATAAGGGGGGTCTAGTAATATGAAGAACCATAGGGTGGGTTTTATTATATTCATTAAATTACAAACGATCAAAAAAAAAAAAAAAACCAAGAATACAGTGCATTGTGAGCTTGCCTGCATCCTGGTAGGTCCCACGAGTGACTCAAACACGTGGTTCTCTGAGAGGCAGTGACGTGGAGGGATCCACTGAGTCAGGGACTCGTTGTAGATGGATTTGGACCGTTTGGTGTTCTCTCTCTCTCAATCTATATAATTCACAAAATGCCCATCATGATTCAGTCAAGCAAGATGAAAGTGACTGAATAAGCTATTAAGCTTAACCGCCGATCTATTATACTTTTTTTATGGTTCATCAGCCACATGTCCCACTCCTCATTCATCCATAGACTATAGCCTATGACGATAATGAATTAATAAAATGTTAAAAACACTTAGGTTAAATTTGGGAATGTTTATTTGAAAAATAAGTGTTTATATTGTTTATTAGCATTTGGTGAAAAATCATTTATTTCAAATAAGGATAATATAGGTATTTTCAAAATAACATAGTGGCCCATCGTACCAAAAAACATGGTTTTGAAAATTGGACCCGTTCGGTCAGATAAATTGACCTAAAAATAGTTAGGTAACTAATTACGTTTTATCGTAAAACCATTTTTTTTCCGACCTATCAATTTAATTAATAATTTTTGTTTTTTTTTTTTATTTTTTAAATCAAAATGAGTCATCCATTCAAACCGAATGATCAGATCATTCAGCATTAGAACGGTCCCAGAACATAACGGTTCCATGTCCGGTAAAAACCTTGCCAAAAAGAAAATAAACAATTTAGGCTTATTTTTTTCTCAAACATTGATATGTGGTCCCGGCCTAAAATAAGTAATTATTCGACTAATCGCTGATTTTTAGGCTCACAAACTTAGCCTTGGCTTTGTAAGCGGATAAAATTGTCTCGTCCATTTATCTGACCATTAACATTTAACAGCCAGCCAAAATCATAGCGAATGTAACATGTAATTGGTACCATGTGAAAAGGGTAATCTAGGAATCTTATCTCCTCTCAATCTCCAACCGTCCATCTCAGTTTAGACGTCAGACTTTCAAGAATGTCAAATTCCGATTTTTAAGACTCTGGAAACTGCCACACCCAGTTTTATAAATCTGTGTTTTTCACCGTTTTAAGAACTTTCTCTCTGTCCACTTCAACCAGACTCTCATTGATCACCTTGCATTCAAAGGCCCAAACCCGAGGGGAGCGAAGATGCTGGCAGTGTTCGACAAATCGGTTGCCAAGAGTCCTGAGGGCCTGAACTGCCCCCATGCGGAATCTGTTTCTGCATTGAAGGATGGGACCCTGGTTCATCATTTCTCCTCTGCTCATCCAGGTTCCATCGCCATTAATTTCGGAACTGCAGGTTCCATGGCTTACTACACTGGTGAACAAAATCCTTTCCTCCCAAGGTAAAGATTTCAGATCCATTTTCTTCGACGTTTCTTCCTTTCACAAAATTCGATTCTTCGATCATGTACGTGCGTTCTAAATAGTTTCTGGGTTTTTCGATTTTTGTTGTTTTGTAATGGTGATTGTCTCTAGATCAGAAAAATCAAATGGTAAAAGTAAAAAATCCAGTTTCTTTTACATATTGATATGGACTTGGGACAAATAAGAGGACCCATCTCCAAAATGTTATTCTTGTCCCCATTCTTTGCATTAATTTTCTACTTTGAAATGTATATTGATCTGGGTCTAGATCTTAGATGATTAAACGATATCTAATAAGACAATTTATCCTTAAAAAAATTCTGTCTATAACTCACTGCCTCTTGTTTTTTTATTCAGACGTACATACTACATATTAGATATTTTACATCCCATATTAATAAAAAACTGTATTTTTTTATTTTTTTTTTATATTTGATCAATAC
Source organism: Nelumbo nucifera (assembly GCF_000365185.1). The sequence goes on from NW_010729209.1 coordinate 440,510, forward strand.
AAAATCTAGTAATGCATGGTTTTCTGTTTACTAGATCAATCTATGCCAAATATCATTATTCGGGCTTTGAATTAGTAGACCTAATTAATCTAAAAAATATCATCTATTTTGCCCTGATCAGCTGCCTAACTTTGCACTTTGTTTCTGGAAAAAATGAAAAATAATCTAACGTAATAGTAAAAAGGCTATTTTGAACTTTTACTCTCGCAAGTAAGGTAAATGTTGAACCCAAAGGAATTTCCATATCATAGTCGAACCTAGATGGAAAAATCTCTGATACAGAAAAGATATGATATCGAAAGAGTTTCGATCAATCAAAATTGATTTATGATAAATAACACTTGATTCGCTACCACATTTATGATTCCAATTTAAATCTCTTGTCTATCAAAGAGATTTAAATTACTCAGGCTAGGCATAAGCAATTATTTGTAATCTCGACTCCCCCTTTTTGTCTGCCAGACTATTTGCTGTTATAGACGACATCTTCTGTACGTTTCAAGGAAATATTGAGAACATTGCTCTTCTGAAACAACAATACGGATTGAACAAGACAGCAAATGAAGTCATCATTGTAATAGAAGCCTACAGGACCCTCAGAGACAGAGGTCCTTTTCCTGCAGACCAGGTCGTGAAAGATCTCAATGGGAAGTTCGCTTTTATCCTCTATGACAGTTCCTCGAAACAAACTTTCGTTGCTGCGGTGAGTAATAGTTCTACGGTTCTACCCACTAATTTTGTTATTCAATTCTTGATTAGGCTTTGCCTATGCTTGTTTACAGTACTGATTTAAACTGGATACAATTTTTGCACCAGTTTCAGCTTTGCGATTTAATTCCCTCTTTCTTTCTCTCTTACTCTCTTTCTCTCTCATATAATCATTATAAAGTGGGACCACATCATTTTGACTCCTACCTTACCCCTCCCAAACAAATAGCTTTCATGTCATCCTCCCTCCGTTCTCTCACATGACATAAATTTGGGACCATGCCATTTTATTTCTGGCAAACAAACAAGACAAGACAGAATCAAAAGAAAAAGTAAAACAGATTTTGCACTCAGGCAATTTACGCACTCCGTTTGCATCAGTGCAGATGAACCTAGGCTCAGATTGGAAAGAGTATAAATATAAATATGTATGGTATAAATGTATACAAAATACAAAGTTTAGAAATATCCATTACAAGGTTTTACGCTGAAAATATGTGTTTGTAATCTTCCCAAACTGAGCCGAAGTTATTATTTTCTTTTCTGCTTTTATATTCACTACATTCTTATTTCCTATGGAGCTGGTGACTTGAGATGTTAACACAAATGTGGGTAACTTGCTGACACAAGGAATTTGTTTGGGGTTAACTTTGCTAACCTCAGGATGTTGATGGGAGCGTTCCCTTCTTCTGGGGGACCGATTATGATGACAATCTAGTTCTGTCAGATGATGAAGAGACCATGAAAAAAGGTTGTGGGAAATCTTTTGCACCATTTCCCAAAGGTATACAATGATTAAAAACAGATCTTTCTTGTACATGTAAGGTTTTCCTCTACGACTACAGGTCATGTTGTAGCTTATTCTGTAATCTTGTTTATTAAATCTTCGTCAGGGTGCTTCTTCACGTCGTCTGGAGGGTTGAGGAGTTACGAGCACCCTCTGAATGAGATGAAGGCAATGCCAAGAATTGACAGTTCTGGCCAGGTCTGTGGTGCGACTTTCAAAGTTGATGCTGAGACTAAGAAGGAAAGCAACATGCCAAGGGTTGGAAGTGCCGCAAATTGGTCTGAACAGTACTGACCTCACTATTTACTGAATTACTCCATTTCAGTTCTACTTTGCTTTTGTTTAGCTTCCTGGCAATAATCTGTCGGTATCATGGTGACATTAATGGCATGGCCGAGGTTTCTGCCACATCTCTTGTGATACATTGTATTCCTCTCCGAGGAATTGAAAGGAACCATGCATCTTTTCTAGTCTAATGTATCACAATGTTGAGTAGTTCTTCAGTTTAAACCGCACTTGGGGCTACTTCGGTTCAGGTGTTATTACCGGGAAATCATGCTTGTGGTAATTATTAAGCATTTTGAATATCAAATTTTCCATCAATTGTTGACTTTTTGTTTTTTCAGTAGTGAAGCAATCGGGGTGTAAGGGGACCAAAGAGAGGAAACTATATATTACGTTTTTGCTGCCTTGCCCTCTGTTAAAATACTTAGTTTAGTTTGAATTACCTTAGACTGGTCCTGCGGTGGGCTATAGTTTTTTACCCAATCAAAGGAAATTGATCACTATTTTGTTACTCAGCCAAGTGGCTCTCTGGTACAATATTTTGTATGCCAAAATCAAACAGGTAAAAGAAGTTTCCTTCCATACAGGGAAAGAGATAAGATACCTTTCATATACTGCATGGTCAGTCTGGCTCTAAACAAAACAAGTCCCTGCTTTTGCCTATTTTACTTCTCTTCTGTTAGCAGAAAAGAGGATCTGAGCTTCAATCTTTCACGTCTGAAATGCCCCCCGGTGTTATCTGAAAAACGTGCCTCTCGGTAAAGGAAACTCACCAACAACAAATGGAATGTGTAAACTTAAAATCCACTCGATTTAATAATTTTTATCCAATTTTCACCACAGTCCAAGGAAAATCGAATTATATATGATCGTGTTTAGTGATGTTTGTGCAAGTTGTAGTAGTTGGAAGAAAGTATGAAAATGGTGTTCAGTGAGAATCGGCTTCAGTGATACGCTTGTGAAAAATGTTAGCAGCAAGAGAAGAGTGTGGAGGGGAGGATATAGCTTCGTTCTCGGGTAGATTCGGGGCATCAAACACCTTGCAGATGCGCTGTTCGCCTTTGCCTTTCCTAAACATCAGTCTAATCGTGGCTGCATGGGCAAGAACATGTCCTCCCGCTGGTTTCTTTGGGTCCGATATGAATACACCCCCACCAGGATCAGCAATAACTGCAATGATGAATCGGTTTCATTTGTTTTAGTAACGAGAGGATCAACAAACATGCGTATCGGCGACTATTACCTTGGTTAGTCATGTACACCGCAACATTAAACTCTTCAGCTATCTTCGTCAAACGAGAGAGCATCTGCGCCAGCTTTTGCTGCAAATTCCCAAATGACAGAACATCAAGACGAACACGATTAGGAAAGTTTGCACTCTACAGCCAGAGAGAGAGAGAGAGAGAGAGAGAACCTGGCGCTCTGCCAGCTCCCCTCTTCCTGTGAAATCCACGCGGAAGAGAGCAATGACGGAATCGACAATCTAAATTCATCCAAAAATATGTATTAGCACCTTAAAAGCTTCATCCATTCATGCAATCTGCAAAGTAAAACCCACCAGAAGCCTAAACGGTTCTTCAGACATTTTAGCTGCTAGGCCGAGGAGGAGGTTGTACTGATGCTCGTATGTGTAAGCACGTGCATAGATGATCTATTCATTATCACAACCAATAAAAGCCATCAATTCTATATGCCAATTATAAAAAGAGCTATGGCCTCAATCCCCTGGCATCTGTTGCCCAGATAGGAGACGAGGCATGAAGGTTTCATATTTACTGCATCTGTCTGAACTGAATTAGGGGGTGACAATAACATGTAAACGTCAGATTTGTGCCTTACGTTGTCGAGGACTGCCCCTGCATCCAAGCCAAACCTCTCTGCTATGGGGACAATACGATCGGGTCGACTGTAAATAGCATGGGGTTAAGAAGAAAACATACAAACACCTGACGACCTTCAATCCCTCGTTGCTGCCACCTAAATGGTTTGTCCTTTTCTTTAGAAATTTGTAGTTAACAGCGCATGTTAGAGAGGAAGCGAACGGAAAAAGGATACAAGGTTCCTTCGGTATCGATGTAAGCGACCTTCCCATTGCCACCTCGCATACTTAGAGGAAGCTGTAAAAAAAAAACGGTTTAGAAAGAAAGGTTCAGACTCTAAAAACTGAGGGTTAGATTACACTTCAAGTGCGTATTAGCAAGAGTTGGGGAAGAAAGAAACCTGCGTGGAAACGCACAGAGTGTGCGCGAGTTGAGTCTTCCCCGACCTAACAAGAAAGGAGAATACGAATGTCAGCTATATGGCGGGAAAAGACGAGTTGGCTTGAAGGTTTCTTACCGGAACTCCCCAAACGCTTCTGTAATAGATAAAGTTTCGATCCCCCCTTCAAAATTTTAAAAAGGAAACTTATTAGTTAGTCCAGGACTTGACTTCCGGTCCGGTAGTAAATAGAAAATACCACTGTATGGAAGCAAATCAAATAAACGAAAATTTACCGCCTAATAGTTCGTCCAGGGCTTGGCTTCCAGTAGTAATTCGAACCACGGATTTCCTCTATAACAAAAAACAAATAAATAAATAATTTCCTGCCAGTTCTTCTTGAATCTTGAGGACATAAATAAATTTTCAAAAGACACTTTCACAATATACGGTATTAAAATATGCGCATGATCACAATAGAAACATAAATTATGAAGCGTATTCCAACTCCGAAAGACGACTCTCCAGATCCAGTTTCAAAAAACGCACATGATAGTGTTCTGCAACTTGAGAAAATAAATGAACAAAACAAACAAATAAACAACTAGGTCCGTGGATTTTACTCTGAGAAGAACATCGCTTCCAGTTATGTAACCGAAATTCTGAAACGAAGAAAGAAAAGTGTATCAAGTTTTTGAGAGGGAATAAAATGAATATTCTTAAGATCAAAACGATTCTATGGATTGGCGTTTCTTTTTCTCGAAGACCAGAGCTCTAACCACTATCTTCTCGGCAGCTTCGCATATCTTATCCACTTTCGCTTCGGATAGTCCCTTTATCCCTGTCAGACTCTGAAAACAGGAAGCCTTCATCAAGAACAGGTGAAAACTTTCACAGATGGTGGACTTGAATTGAAAATCGTCTCACCTTCTTCGTATGCATCATCAAGCCATTACAAGTGTATATTCCGGCATCTTGGAGCTTTTTGACATCTCCAGCGTTGATTCCTTGAGAGATCACTACATGGCCAAGAATTAAATGAAGAGAAATTGAATTGAGATCTAATGCAAAATAAATCTGACGATTAAGGGAACAAAATTCGCTGAAGTTTTCTAGAATTTAAGAATATGCATTAATGGATGGAATTACAGAGAAAATCCTGATCGACATCTACTTGCGAAACTAAGAAGAATTTTGAAAATAAAGTGAGATCGAGCTCCCGTTCTCGTCTTCCATAAAATTCGAAACGAGAAATTCAATAACTGCTGCCGACGAAAAATGCAAATAGATTCAACCTCAATTAAACGAATGAGCGAAAACCACAGTAAAATCCGAAAATCTAGTAGAATACAGAAATAAAATGAAACTAATTAGATAATTTACGTTTATCGATTGCTTCAAACAATTCTTCTTCATCATCAACATCTTCTCTTTCAACGAGCTGGAGCTGGCTCTGTTCTTCGGATCTGAGCTCCAACCACAGAGAGAGAAAAAAAAATATATATATATATATATATAATTAAGTTTCTATAGGTCTAGAACTGAAACTAAATAATAGCGAAGACAACGATACTCACTTGAATTCGATCATTTTCGCTTTAGTCGTCAGATTGAAGGGGGGAGGAAATTTTCGCTTCGCGAGAGCTGTAGAAGTAGAACTACTGCAGTTTGTTTGAGGCTTCTTCAAACTTTCGAACAGAATATGTTATTTATAGGCCGCTGAGTAGTATATAGAGCTTTGGCCTTTGGCGGGAAGATTACTTACCGTGGATGCATCATACATTGGGACTGGAGTTTTACTTCGCTAAGCGTCCTAGAGACGCATTTCATTCGACCACGTTCAAGTTCAAAATAATCACGAAAAATCTATGATGCGGAAATGAGATGGTACCGAAAGAGTTTTAACCGATCAAAATACACCATAAATAACACCTGATTATTTATGATTCCAATTTTTTTTTAAATGATTAATGATTCCAATTGAGTAGTTAAACGTTTTCCCATATCATATATTTTTCATATCATAGTCGAATCACAGTTAAAATATCCCATCGTTCAGGTTCATTGGACCACACGCATTTTAACTTGTATATCCCGTTCAGCTTCATTGGACCACACGCATTTTTACTTGCATATGCCGTCCAGGTTTAAAATAATCACAGTTAAAATATCCCTGTTTGTTCTTTACCGCAACCTTTCTCTGAAAATAATCTCAACAGGATTTAAAGTCATCTCCCACAAAACAAATACATAAACCCATTATTTCGAAGGAAAATCATACAATTGGTATATCTCACTATTTCCTCATCCTCAAAATCGCAGCTGAACCTAAACAGGGTCGCCTTTGCTCATTTAACAATAATGATCCCAGACCAAGAAAATAAAAACAAAACTGATTTTCAATTTAGAACATCTACGAGGAAGTTAGGCTTTTTACATGGGTCGGCAAGGCTACAATGAACTCCACCATCGGCCATTAAAGATGAAAATTAATCAATAGTTTAAAATTACTTGATTAAAGATCAATACATCTGAAAGGTGTTTTAACAAGTTTTAATTTTAAAAACTGGATATTGGTATGGAAAATCAATTCTTTGTTTTCTAAGAACGAGTAATTAATCAAAAGAAAAAGAATGATGGGACATAGATTCCAAGTTAGATTTTCTAACTTTTTTATGGTTGAGAAAAATACTTAAAAAATAGTAGAAAAAAAAGCAACTCTGAGATGGAGTTCACTCTTTCACTGTGTCAGCTTTTTAGAAGCTTGGTAGCTCGTGTTTTGAATTTTTCCCATTTGGTTGGGAAAATATCTAATCATTGAAAGTCGCAGTCCCTAAAAAATGCGAAAAGCCCATAAAATGGAGTTTTTTTTTCTTTTTTTCCGATTCATCTTCATATAGAAAGACGCATGAACAGAGGCGCCTTAACCAAACAGTCTTCAACTCCTAAAACTACATTTCATTTTCTCGTGGATTTTGATTCTTCTAGATGAGAAAAACGATCATACTTAGGTCATACTGAGATTGAGTTTCAGGGAGGTTTAAATCCTTTACTGTGATTATTTTGAATGAACAGAATAGGCAATTAAGAAATCTTAACAGTGTTTGTCAAACTGTCCCAAGGTCAGTGATATGGCATAAGAGGGAACGTGGCGGCCTAGTGAAACGTATTTTTAAGGTGACGAGATCTGCTCCTCACAAATGGGCGCCTCACAGGCACATCCACTGTTCATTGGGAACATCTCCCATGAGTAATAACAAATAAGTATGGGACATGTTCCCAATATATGATAGGATGTGTGTGTGTGAGGAGCAGATCCAGTCTCATTTTTAGGAGGCTTGAGTCTTTTGCTTAAGGAGCAAAGAACTTCTTGATACATTGGATTTTGAAATCCAGAATTTTGGGGAGTGTTCGTCAAGACTCAATAAAACAAGGGGATGTTCTACAATATGAATGATTTTGTTTTCATTTGTTTTTGGGAATCGCCACTCAGAATAAAAAACAAAAAACATGTTCTAGAATTCTGTTTTTGTTTTCAAATGAAAAAATATGTTGATTTTGATTTTTTTTTTTAAATAATACTTGTCTTAGAAACAACAAAATATTGGTTTTTTATAGAAATTATATGATTTATGGAGCATGATGTAGAATAGTTAGATGAAAACATGTTTTTAAAACCAGATTTGATAACATGTTTTTTGTTTCAGTTTTAAAAACAAAAAACACACATACAACCAAGAACATGGTTTTATGTTTTTGTTTAAGAAACGATATGTTTTCAAATAAGATGGTTTTGATTTGTTTATTAAACCAACAACAAGAAAAATAATTCATGTTATAGAACACCCCCAAATCAACTGCCACTCTTCTTGTTTTGAAAAAAAAAATGAACAATAAACACAGATTTGCTTTCTATAAAAACCTTGCTTATGTGACTTACTTTCTGGTTTATGCCTCAAATACGTAGCCATGTAAGACTGCAACTTAGACAGATCCAACACAAACCCAATCCGACCCAACTCTAGTTTTTGCATGAATTGGGCTAGAATTTTCAAGCTACGAATTGGATTTGGGCCAGAAAATTGGGCCTGACCAAAACATGAATTAAGTTGGATCGAGTCCTCGGGTGCTTAAGCCTGACCCAACCCAACCAAAGTCTTCCGAGAAATACATATATATGCATGTATTTTATTTATATAAAGGAGTTATTTAAATCACCCATAATCAATTCTCTCTCTTCTTGGTATTAGATAAATACATTATACATAATGGGACATAGGGTGTGGATACATACCATTACACCTCCATTTGCCTTTCCTTATTTCAATTCCCAATATAAAAAGCATAGGCACTTTTTAACACCAGCCCTAGAACAAATTAAACATTGGATCTACCTATATTTGATTCAAGTTTATCCGTTTGTGGTTTGTATCATTATACGTCAAGAATACATCTAAGCAAAAACAATGTTCATGCTAGGGCACATGAATACATCTAAATATCTAATATTGGATTTTCGGCTTTGACAACTCATATACTTTGTGAAAATGTTACTTTTGCTCTTATACAATTGAAGGGGCCAATTTAGATCTTAGACTTTAAAAAGGCCACCGACTACCGGTAACCCCAAAATATACAGTATCACTAACGTCGTTCACAATCTATTAAATAATGAATTAAATAATATATCGAAATCCGATTCTAGGTTTTGAGATTTCAGGCAGTAGTTATTCGAAGAATTTAATTGAGTCATTTCTCATGAGATTTTACCTGTTGTAACTTTTTAGAGATTTTAGTTATTCGAAAAATTTTAAGTATTGATACCTTCAAATTTCCTTTTCCTGAAGGTACCTTCCTCCAGAGATTGGCTATCTTAATAAACTGGAATATTTAGATCTTTCCTTCAATAAGCTGAAGAATTTGCCTACAGAGATTACTTCTTTGGATGCATTGAAATCATCGAGAGTTGCTATTAATAAACTGGTGGAACTGCATTCAGGATTGTCTTGTGTAAATAATTGGCTGACATCACTGGGTTCTCTTCTCTCAATCTTGAATCAATGCATGCATACCCACCGTGACTTAAACCTTCAAGCATTCACTTCTGTGTTCTGATTTTCCAGATCCTCTTGGTTTTCATGGCTGGGGCTGGGTTAAGATGCTTGGTGATTTCTTTCACCATTTATAGTTTCCTGCTGCTCCCTTCCGTTGTTATTGTTTGGGGATCATGATATCTTCGTGTCCTTAGGTTTTCTCATGTTCCTAAGAATTTATTGGCTGGTTTTAATTTCGGTGAATTAAAGTCAAAATAGTGATGCTTTTGCTATTTATTTTATGGTCCTGGATAATCTTTATACAAGGATGGAAATTCCATGCTCTTCATTTCTGTCATGGTATCTATGTGTGAACTGATTTCTATGGATGTAACGTTTTTTAGTAATGTCCTTATTTCTTAATTATTTTACAATACAATAAGCTTCTTGATTCAAATGGTAGATGTTCTGCTTCACGAAGAAGGAAAAATGGGTGAAAGTGATGTGGTTATTTGCAACAACGACCTTGCTAGGAGTGCTGTTTGAACGGCAATAGGAAGTTGAGTGGGAAAGATGGTAACCAGATAAGGATTATGAAGGTTGCTGTGAAATGTAAACCAAGCAAATTTCTTGTAGCTTTTTATTGCAGATTGACGAAATAATTTTTGGTCATGTATCAATTTTTTGTGTTAAGTACCTCGTCATTTGGTCTACTTCCAAGTGGTCGATGACTCAGAGGCCGAAGTGAACTTTTGCTGGATGAGGATCTGGATGCCGAGCTAATCAGGCCGAGCGAGCTGGGGGCAGATTAGGTGTCGAGTTAACTGGGCTGAGCTGCGCAGGTTAGGTGACGAGCTGACCAGAGTGTTGAGCTGCCTATTAGGTGCCGAGCTGACCAGAGGGTCGAGCTGCCTATTAATCGCCGAGCTGACTAGAGGGTCGAGCTGCCTATTAGTTGCCGAGATGACCAGAGGGCCGAGCTGCCTATTAGTTGTCGAACTGACCAGAGGGCCGAGCTGCCTATTAGCTGTCGAGCTGACTAGAGGGCCGAGCTGCCTGGTGGCGAGCTGGATTGATTGTTGAGCTTCGTAGTTCTTTAGAGACCTGCAAGGAATCAATGTCAAAGGACCCGGGGTGGCTAACCCGGCGAGGTCACTCTGATGCTTAAGTCAGTACTCTCATAATAGATTGCGAGCTAAAAATCACAAGGTATGAGAGCTAGAATATGCTTACTTGCCCCCCTCATGTCATTGGGGTTGGTGCCTTTATATAGGCATTGTTTGGTGTGGGCTTCACACACCATATCCGAGATTTCCGAGAAGTCACCTAAGTGGTTCGAGATTCCCGGAAGCAACTACCATGCACGTTGACCACCCTCCGGATCGTTCGCCACGTGGGCCAACTTCCAAAGATCATGGGAGTGTTAGGATATGCATGCCGAATTTGTTGGCGAGCACGTCTTGTAGGTCGCCAGGTCGGTGCCTGTGCCAGGCTGCCAGGTGGGACACCATCAACTTGGCTAAGGCAAGTTGTTCCCTAAGTGGTTCCGGGTGTCACCTACTTGTTCCGAGGTGCCATGTGTCACAATATCATTGGAGGGCCAAATCCGCCCTCATCACAGATGGTGCATAAAAAATTGTAAAAGATATTGATGAAGAAAACATAAAAAGTGTTTCTCAAAGGGATGATGCTATTCAGGACTGTGAGATCAGTTCAAGCAAGGGATGTTCCGGAGATAAGTGCTCATGAATTGACTTTGGTAAGCTTGATGACTCATCTTCAAAAACATCCAAAAGCATTCCAAAGTCAAAAAGACATTCTGATAAGGATCTCGATAATCCTAAACCAAGCAAGTCTAGGAGATCATTTAATGGTCACTCAAACTTATCCTGCAATTATAGCATTGAATCATTCTGTAGCATTAATAATCATCTACCAGATGGTTTTTATGATGCACAGATGCATAAAGTGAATTTGTTTTCTCTGTTGTTTTCTTTAGTATTTTATATACTTCATAGAAAGAGATGAGGAGTTAGATGCGATTGTATTGTCTGCTCAGATGTTGGTGTCTTGTCTCGTCTGGAGCATACAACTGGTTCAGTTGAGGATGGGGGTCAGGGTTTTGTTGATAACCTGTGGACAGTGTCGTTACTTGTTCTATTTGTTTCAAGTTATTTTGGAGGTAGTGATATTATTGAGAAAGCAAGGAAATCTGTGGCCGGTACACATGATCAGAAACCATTTCTTGTTTGTACTTGCTCAACTGGGAATGCTGATGATTATAGGTGGTCATCCATCAAACAGACTTCAGGGGCCTCAAAGTTTAACTTCATTGAATTTTGTGAGAAATCCCTTCGGTTAAAATTCCAATATTGTCCCTATAGGGACTCTACATTTTGGTGTTATAAGGCAGTGTTTATGAAGGTGGTTCTTTTCCCCAGTCCATTGTCTCAAAATGCAGCCTTTATTCCTTATGTTTTCTTCCAGCTTTCAACTGTTAAGTATTCACTTCTCTTCAAATTTTTATAGTATCTGTGTGATTGGGTGGAGGAGCCTCCAATTCCCTGTGTACTTGTCATAGGCTATCTAGATTTGGTGCTACATGCTTGCAATGCCATTCTTGTCAAGAGGGCTGATTCATGGGTGCACATGGTTGTTGATGCATTTTGTCCAACTGATGTAAGAAAAGATACAGGTCCAGAATATTTCTGCAGGTCATTGTTTTTTTCTTTACTTTTCTCTTTTTCTGGATATTATGGTGTTATCTTTTCTTATTATGTTGATAGTTTGAAACCCCTTAACATGAAAAGGGCTGGACAGGACCCACCAAAAATCAGGCTTGGGCCAAATGGTGCATTTCTACTCAGACAAAACATGAAAATATCTCTCTCCTGTCACAACTTTTTTTTTCAAAGTAAAATATAATACATTTTTATCTGTACTCATGATTTGCAAAGTGGATGACTAAATTATTTATTGTTGGTGGTAAATTGGTAGGATTATGGTCCCTAGGACTGCAAGCCATTAGTTAGCTAGACAAGCTGAAACTAGGATTCAATCTGAATAGCTCATTCAGGTGTGTCCCTAGATCTGCAGATGCATTGGCAGATTCTTTAGCCAAGTTGGGAGTAAACAGAGATCATTTTGTTTTGGAAATACCTAGGTTGTAATCATGTTGTTACATTTTTTATTAGCCTGTAATTAATGTTTTTTTTTAATACTACTTTGTATATCTTGTACTTTTTCATGCTATCCAGCTCATGGGTAGTGTGTTTTGGATGAATGAAAAACTTGTTGTTATTTATCAAAAAATGGTAGGGTTGTGGTCAGATCATCTAATCTTTTATGGATGTGGAAATTTGCTTCAAGTTTCCTAGATATGTTTATGCCATTTTTGTCAGAAAACACTTAAATTTCAAATTGACTAATGCCTTTTTTTTCTCAGAAAATACTCTATGAAAAGTAAACTGCAAGGAATGACATGAAAATTAGAGAACTTGAAAGGAATAGTTTTACTGTATATACAATTGAGTTCCGTTAGACTATTAATTAAATTATCTGTTAACTCATGATCATTCTTAGGCATAGGCACACTGGGTATAGCGAGAGACTCTTGTTTAATGGAATTTTACCATCTTTTTTGAGCTAATGAATGATTTGGCAGCTTATAAACATTATATATCCGTGTATGTATGTGAGTATCATCATCATCATCTAAGCCTCATCCCAACTATATGGAGTTGGCTGCATGAATCCTGCTTTGCCATTCCATTTTGTTTAGTGCCATATCCATCATAATGAGAAGCTTGACTTTGTTGATTGTCATTACAAACTAGCTGCTTGTGTGAGATTATTTCATTCTCTACTATGTTTGTATGATTTATTGTCTCTTTTGCTGACCATATATACTGTATTAGGCTTTTTTTTTGTAGTCTGTGCATTTTCAGTTTCAAATGATTTAATCTTCTCCAAGTACATCTCCTGGTATTCAATGATCTAGGTGTGTACTTTAGAAGAATGTGGGGAATTAGTGCGGAAATAAGGAATTGTGAGTATGCTTGTTTGGGTGAAGCTAGAATGTTAAGGGTTTTTTTTTTAAAAAAAAAACATCCCTGCATTGTGGAAGTTTATGGACATCAAATCTCTTCAAAGTGGGTTTCTCCATTAAATGGTGATAAAGAGCATTGGATGCTACAGTCTAAAATTGTGATGGAGTTTGTAAAAGGTGGTTCCTTAAAGGAAATTTTGTGTTTAAGTTTTATATTTTATTCTTTTTCTTTCTTGTTTCTCTTATCCTCCAGTCTGTAAGTCTGTCTTGTTTTATGGGCATGTGAAACAGAGTAAATTAGAAGCTATGAAAAAATGGTGCAAAACATGCTCTGGTGGAGTCGGCATTGTTTATTGTTAGGGATATTGCATCTGCCTCTTCAGAACTGCATTCTAAGCACATTATTCATCGAGATATTGAAAGTGAAAACATCTTGATTAATTTGGATAGTAAGAGATTTGATGACACTCCAATTGTCAAGCTATGTAATTTTGACAGAGCAGTTCCACTTAGGTCGTCCTTACATACATGCTGTATTGCTCATGTTGGAATACCTCCCCCTGATGTTTGTGTTGGAACTTCTCACTGAACGGCACCAAAGGTCCCGCAGGCAATAATGCCTATATGGGCTGATAAGTTTACTCTTACGTGGGTTATTAATGCTCAGATTTGTCAATACTTGAAAATTTTTCTGTGCTTTATGTGTAGATGTAGTTGTTTTCAAAATTGAAGGCATGAATTTTCTCTTTTGTTTTGGTAATCGAAGACATAAATTCCATGCCATGGCATCTTCTTATTCAGTACTTTGACAACATTTCTCTTCAATGGTTGTAATGTAACAGAGAATGTGTTAGTTGTCAACTATGAGTTGTTATGTACTTGTTCTTACTATTTCAATTTTTGGATAGCAAGTTTTGAAAAGTCTAATACAGATTACTCCTGTTGACTGTCTAAAAGAAAATCTCTTCGGTGGTTAACATACTGTATTGATACAACTTATAAGTGGAAGTGTGTTAGTGAGAAAGAATAGGGTGGTTTCTCAATGTATCCAAAATGTCGTTCCTTCTTCTTCCTAATGCATGTATTACATTTTTAAGCTTGGATAATCTCATATCATGGTTATCAAGGTATTAAGTTGTGGCTAGGTTTAAGTGGGGACACCTTGTTGCCTAGGAAATTACTTTTATGTAACATTGAATCATAAATTTCCATGTGATAAGGCAGCAAATAACGATGAAGTCGTGAGCAAAACCACTTGATTCCATAGAAGCAAACAAGCAAAACAGGTGTATGGTTACAACCCTATGAGCATTAAAAAATAGGGTGGAGCCCTTGTTACCTTCAGGTGACAATATGGAAACAGAACTTACTAGGGGTATCATTAGTTTGGCTAAGACCATCATCTAAGCCTTGTTCCAACTACATGGGATCGGATTCCTGAATCCTGTTTCACTATTCTGTTCCTTTCAGTGCCATATCCATCAAATTATGGGCGCTTAAAAGAAATGGACTTACTTGGGGTGTCATTTGGCTAAGACCTTGTATTGAAATGGGCTTAGTAAATGGGGCATCCAGGAAAAAAAAAAAAACAAGGGACAAATACACTTGATCTCTAAATTACTTCTGGCAAGCAGCAGGTCAACCTGCAGCCATCTAGTCATAGGTATCTAAGAGTGCAAGTTGCTTGTTAGGCAGCAAGGTCATGGATCTCTTTGAGCATATTTCCAACTTCAAATCGCCCAAGTATAACCTCTTCCTCCTGGTGCATTGAATATCTCTACCCTCTAACCCAAAGAAATCCTTCTATCTGAGCCCGGCCTTGTAATAGTGCAAATGCTTTTTTTTGTCTGGCCGGCCATACTACTCCCAGTGTTGACTTGGTCATGGATTCAAGAATCAAATCTGACATATATGTGTCCAGGAGTGTGACTTGCCAAGAAACAAGGATTCATGGACATGTCTATAGAAGACTATCATCATCATCATCATCTCAGCCTTGTCCCTATATGGACTTTTAAAATAGTCCACTTCTTTTTTCTGAATTCAAGCATTATATAATTATAAAAATGGTCTAGAACTTTTATCTTTGTGTCATTTTAGAAAAAAAAAAATGGCATTCATTGTGTATATTAGTTTATTCACTTATGTCAGATAAGTAAATAAAGGAAAATGTTATATTAAAGATTTGAAGTATCCATCAAGAGTGCATGGGGGTATTTAATGCTTGCTTGACCAATACATCAAAAACTTTAAGATTGATGGAACGCTGTAAGCCAAGCAGTTTAACATTTAATACCATAACATACCACCACAGTTCCATAGCTGACTGCTTTACTTTGGGCAGCTCTCACTCTAACAAGTATGTAGTCCTCTCCAGGACGATTCACACTTTGGCAGTAGGTAGCACTTTCCATAGTAGCTTTCACTGTGCTTTAGGGAGCCCTTTCCATGATTCGAATTTGAGATGTGGTGGTATGCTCTGATACCAAATAATGCGTGCTTGACCAATATGCCAAAAGCCTTAACATTCATGAAACACATCAATTTAAAGTCTGTACATTATGAACACTTATCCTCTTAGGAGAGTCCATGCAACGCTGCCTCCCTCACAGTGCAGATGGAATGAAAAAGCTTTTTCCATCCCTTTACCCAATACATGAGAATGTGATTCCATAAAGAACATGTGTCAGGTGATGTGCCCAGGATGTGAAGACCATGATCTAGGAATCCCAACCTGATTGGAATTGAGATGGCCATGAATGACCAATTAATGCCTCAAGAAGTCAAGATTCAAATGACCACCATCTCATCCCATTGGTAGAGATGCCTCAAGAAGTCAACAGATCCAATTTTAGTTAAGAGTAGGCTATCTAGTACGTACCTCAATGAATCAATGTTTAAAGTTATTTATCAATTACTTTTGGCCTCAACCTAAAGGTGGGAAGGGGGCATTCTCATAAGCCGAAGCTACTATTTGAATTTTGAAGCAGTGTTGCGTAGACATGGACATAGGAATTGGAATCCAACTAAGTTGGGTTTGGGTTGAAAGGAAAGGTAGGCAAACCTGTACAAACCTTGTACAACAGTGCAAGCTTTCCTACCTTTTCATTCAAACCAAACACAGCCTTAAATGTTTCGGAGTCTGACTTTGCAAGAAAGAAAAGTGTTTTGTTTTTGGTTTGTAATATTTTGTTTTTGTTTATAATGCAATACATTACCTTTTCAATAAAAAAAATAAATAAAAAGAAAAACATAGAGTGAGGAACATGTCTAGGTAAAAAGTATATAATATTAAAATGGATTATCCATTTTGAATTATTCCAATAGAAAAATATGTAGAAAGTTTATTTTTGTTAACTGTCACTTAAGTAACATTCTATAGGCATAATGGCATTCATCATGCTGTGTCATTTATGTGTAATTAGAAAAAGGAAATTGATATGTAGAAGTGTACCTCAACCTCAAGGATGATGTGTGTTCATCACACAGACACTAACTACATCCATTTGGATTTTAGAAGAAGCCGTGCAACACTGACTTGGTGCCTAAATTTTAGGTGTCAATATTTGCTTCTTTGGATTTAGATTGTCCTGGACTAATGATTCCTTAGATCTTGCTTGAGAAGTCATTCTTGCATTGGTTTCGGCATCTGCATGCAGCCATGCAGTGTTTAGTATTGAACATATTTTTAGATGAAATCTTCTACTTATGTCTTGGCTTGAATTACTATGGCTTCAGAATTTAGGCTCTGTTTGGTTTGAAAAAAAAGGTAGGGAAAAATCTATACATGTAAAGGTTTTCCTATATTTCTCTTCTTTTCTTTATATTTTTCTTTCAAACTAAATACAACCTTAGATTTTGTTTATTTATGGGTGTACATTTCTTGTTACCATGTATGACACAGTTAATTAATCCGGTTAGCATTTAGCCTCAACCATGTTTAAGTTATTTTAGAGATGGCCGTTATGATATATGTCTATAGTAATCAAAGCTGCTTGCCTTTATGGTTGAAGGAAGTGGATATATGGTCATATGGCTGTTTACTCTTGGCATATTGTCATTAAGTCTGTGTTTGGTTGCAAATTTGTAATGTAAATAAATTTGCACTGATGGAAAACCATGGCAACGCAAATTATTTGAGTGTAAATTATGATCTACTTTTGTTTCAAATTTTACCTTATTTTGTTTGATTGCAGTACAAATGAAGTAAATTAAGACACCAAACAGAATAAAGTAAAATCTAAAACAAAATTAGATAAGAAATTGCATTTTTTTACATTTGCATTCCTATGCATTTGTACTAGTGCAAATAAATTTGCATTGCAACCAAACACAGCCTAACGTTTCTGTATTTTCTTCCCTTTTTTATGACATGTTAGAAAGGTTTGCAAGCAGCACCAGCGGTGCAGCATTCCCCAATTTCACCTTTGCGGCCCTGATAAAGATGAACTAGAAGGAAATGATGTTTTAGGGGGCATTGAAGCTTGAAGATGCACCTGCCTAAGGATGTTAACGGTATTCGAAAATTCGATTTTGAATTTAAGATTTGATATAATCGAATCGAATTCAAATATGAACTGATTTGATTTGATAAAAATTCAAATTTGACTAATTATTTAATTAATACATATAATATAAAATATTTAAATATTTTATAAAATTTATATATAATTATTAAATTATGTAAATATTTTATATATTTATATACTTATTAATTACATAAAATAATTAATGGGTCGAATTCAAACATTGATTTTCAATATATGTCAGATATTAAATCGAATTTTATCCGTTTACACCCCTAACCCTAGCATTGCTTGATGTTGTTGGCATTCATCTTTTATTTTGGTTTTAATGTAAATTAAATCCTTCACAAAAAATCATTTTAGAAAGTACGTCCGAGGTATTAAATTAAAGTTGCTTTCTTTAAATTCAGTAGACAAACAATAAACAAATCCCAAGAAATCATGTCACAAAACAAAATTTGTCTGTTTCTCTCTTTAGGCTTACTTTGAAAAGAATATAAATACAAATATATACAGCATAAATACATACAAAATACAAGGCTATGCATTCTACATATTTGTATTTGTACTCCTTATAAACTGATATAAATATAATACAAAATAATACATACAAATACAAATATATAAAATGCAAATACATACAAAATAATACAAAATACAGGATTTTGCATTCTATTTATTTATATTTATACTCTCTATAAACTAAGACTTACTAGGCTCAGTTTGGAAGGAGTATAAATACAAATTTGTAGAGTGCAAAACCTTATATTTTGTATTATTTTGTATATATTTGTACCGTATGTATTTGTATTTGTACCCTTAAGGTTCAATTTGAAAAGAATACAAATATAAATATATACAATACAAATACAAGATTTTGTACTCTACATATTTATATTTTTACTCATTCCAAATTGAGTTCTACTTTCGTTTTCCTGTCTCTTGGTTGCATGTATGCCGTATGCATGCAGCTCACCAGATCGACCAAACCAGTATTCCGACGCCCCTTCTGCAAAATCCATGTCGAATGTGCATGCAAGTGGATGGTTTGTAATTGGACATCATCACAACTTCACAAGGTAGCCACCAAGTCTAGCTTTGTCTGGGTTCGGGGTCATTGCTCAGCTATGCTTTTCTTGTTTTACACAATCGTGTTACTTGGCCACTTACAAACCCAAATATAAAGCCCATGACTAATACATATTTATTAAGGCTCCATTCGAAAGCAGTATAAATACAAATATATATAACACAAAATTTTGTATTTTGTATATATTTGTATTGTACATATTTATATTTATATTTTTCTCAAGTTAAGGTTCAGTTTGGAGGAGTACAAATGCAAATATATAGAGTGCAAAACCTTATGTTTTGTATTATTTTGTATGTATTTGTACTGTACATATTTGCATTTGTACTCTTTCCAAACTGAGAGTAAGACTACATTTGGAAATGATGCATATATATAGAGTGTAAAACAGTTCATATAAAATGCAAAATTGGGTTAGTTTTGCACTGATAAATTTACTTCATACCAAACAGACTTTTAGCTGTAATGGATGCAAACATGAATTTCAATAAAGCATATGCTTTTTTTTATCAAAAGCCCACTTGAATGAAAATTTACTTCTTCTTTATTATCAATGTAAATATGTATTAGAATACCATTTGTCAATGCATAAAATGCAATGTTACCAAATACAGGCAAAAGTGAACCAGAATGCAAATTTACCCTGAACTGAGATTTACACTCTATTTGCATCGTTTCCAAATAGGTTTAGCAAATACAAATATATAGTATGCAACTGCAAATACAGGTTTAGCAATACAAAATATGAGGTTTTGTACTGTATATATTTATATTTGCACTCCTAAACTGAGCCTAAACAAAAATTAAGAAAACAATATTTATATTTGTCACCGCATAGATGATTATCTATCATACCTGTTAAAAAATGATCTATTACAAATTAAAGTGACTAGAAGAATAAGGAGTAAATTAAAAAAAAAACTTGAGTGGAAACAACAAGAAATAATAAATGATTTTAAGTACACATAATGATAGATATAAAATGGAACAGAACAAGATGGTGAAAGAGAATTTTAAAGTAATAGGTAATTAATGCGTGTGGCCTCTACCAGTGATATAGAATGTTATTGTTAATTAAAGTAATAAATAAGGCATGTAGGATCAAAACAAAAATGGAAATTAATGGGTGGAGGCAACATGCATTAATTTCACGTTGAAGGGTTTACAGCTGAACCCAATCTATTCAACTCAGGCTCCTTTTTTATTTAAATTTAGTGCTCAAGGTCGGTCTCAACCACCTTTAAGAACAAGCTAACGGCCCATTTGATTCACGGGAATAGGGGTCTCGAATCAAAAGTCATTCCGATTTCATCTGTTTGGTTGTATGAAATTGAAATGCTATTCTCATTTTGTTTAAATGGCATTCTTCCGTTTGAGGGAATGGTCATTCTCTTCCTTTCCATTGAGAATGAAATCTCATTCCAGTTTATATCAATTTCAATTATGATTCTTATCTGAATCAAACAAATTATAGGAATAGATCATTCCAATTTCAAGGGATTTTGATTCCTATTCCAAATGTGAATCAAATGGACCTAGCTAAAGCCCCTCTAATGAGTAATAACAAAGTCTAGGATCAAGAATGCTTAGAAGGATCTAGACAATGCAGATTCTCATTTTGAAGCGCACAACTCCCATGACTAAAATCTATATTAGAATAGAAATAGGTGGGATTTTGCATTCCCTGTCCCCAATCCCGAAGACACAAACTGCATCTCATCCCTTCCCCATACCTCAGTGGGGGAACAAGGATCCCTGGATTTGTTTGTCCTGCACCACCCTGGCCATTCCTACACATATTATACACATTATAATACGTTATATAATATATGTATAAGATTTATTTTACACATTACATAATGTAAAATATTTTATATATATAGTCGTATTATAATATTTAAATACAAAATATAAAATATAATATACGCATATCATTTAATACGGCCAGGGAGGACAAAAACCACCCCCACCTCAAACTTGATCAATGGTAAAATAATAAGGTCATGTTTAGTTCAATTTTCATTCTTTCTCACTCTTATCCAAGATGAAGTTCTAAAATGGACAAGAATAGGTAAAAATAAGCAGAATGAGAAAATATAGCTATGAACCAAACATTTTTTCCTAAAAATGAATTCTTTTCAGACTAACAAGTGTTCTATGTGCTCATTTTCATTCTTCAAAAAAAAAAAAAATTGTGTCTATATTCCTAAACCACTAGCCTAGGTCTCCAAAACTGTTGGCATAGATGTTTGCCAATGAATGGCCAGCGTTCAATGTTTGTCAAGGTGAGCTTTCACAGTAGTCCGCTAGCAAATAGGGCTTTCAATTGGATTGGATTTGAACCAACTCAGTCCAGTCCAATATTGGTCCATTTACAAATGGAGTGGAACAAATCCAGTCTAAATCCATACAAACCAAATCCAGACCAAAATTAAATGCAAATGGACCGGATTGGGTCCAATCCAATCCAAATTAAATCAAACACCAAATTAACATGAAAAATCTAGAAAATATATAAAAAAAACTACAACACCTACTACAATCCAAACCAAACCAATTAAAATGCAAATGGAGCAGATTGGGTCCAATCCAACCCAAAGTGAATGAATAAAACTACTTTTGCAAAAGTGCTTTAGTAAAAGTACTTTTGTAAAAGTGATTTAGGCCTTGTTTGATTTTATTTTTAAAAAGTACTTCTTTCAACAAATACTTCTTTTAAGACATGGGAGCACACATTAAGTGGTTTTTAAGTACTTATAGGTGTTTGGCAAAAAAGTGGAGAAGAAGTACTTCTTGTTAAAAGAAACACTTCTTCAAAAAAAAAAGTGACATGGATATGGCTTTTTTTTCAGCACTTTTTGAAGAAGTGCTTCTTCATTTGAATGGGACAAACATGTCCCTATTTTTTAATGACAAAAATACCCCCACGCAAGGTTATAATCCTCCTCCTCCATTTGAAACCCTACAACATACCAGGCAGCGATGGCGTCAGTTGCAGATCCATCGAAAACGTTTGACGATGAGCACAAAACGGCCAGTGGACCTGTCGTTTTGCTCTTATCTTTGTTTTTCTATAGTATTCCATCGATTTGAGGCTAGTTTTTGTGTTTTTTTTTTGAAGTCTAGAACTCCCCTTTTCTCTTTGGTCACAGATCTGTGTTTCTGTGATTTCTCATATTCGACTTCTTTTTTGTGTTCATATGAGAAATCCGAAATTCTTTTGGGCATTTTTTTGTTAAAAATCATGCAACAAAATGCTTAAGTTGGATGAATATTTGTGTGAAAATTTGCTGAAGTTGGATGAACATTTGTGAATATTTGTGTGAATATATTCTTCAATTGTGATTGAATTTTTTCTTTATTTGATATGAACATTTGTGAATAATTGTGTGAATATACTCTTGAAGTGTGAATATTTTTCAATTATTTTCAGGAATTTTTTTTGGTGAATATATTCTTTTTTTGAATAATTTGAATTTAGTCATCCTATTTTATTTTTTTAATTTGATAATGGTGGTGTTTTTTTTTGTTCTGTTGAATAATTTGATTTTTTTCAATTATTGATTTATATGTATAGTTAAATTTATCATATTTTTATTTTTTGTTGATTTATTTATTTTTTTGAATGACCCAAATATTAATATGTATAATGAATTGGTGGTGTTTTTTTATTTTCTTGAATAATATGAATTTCCAATTATTGTTTTATATGTATAGTTAAAATTATCCTATTTTAATCTTTTTGTTGATTTATATGTATATTTAATATTATCCTATTTTATTTTTTTGAATAATCCGAATTTAGTCATCCTATTTTATTTTTTTAATTTGATATTAGTGGTCCTTTTTTATTTTTTTGAATAATTTAAATTTCCAATTAGGTAATAGTATGTAGTGTTCATTGGTCATCACCTAGGTATATACGATAGTTGGGACGAATGCAACTTGCAAGTCCACCAGTATAATGGTGCAGTGTTTTGCTCATATAAAACATATGAAGAAGCATATTATCATTTTCGTCGTTTCATGTTTTCATACGATTCTTCAACAAACAGGGCATCTAATAGGAATGATGCATCTAGATTAAACTTTTGTACTAGGCATCCACATGTGTTATACTAGTTGGTGTGATTACACTGGCATTATGTACACGTCCAAATGAAATGCACTTTTACAAACATTTGCACTTTTTGTGTTACTTTAGGTCACATTAAATGAACGTGGACATGGAAGTATTTTGTAAAAAGTACTTTTTAAAAGCACTTTCTAGAAATATTTTGTGAAAACTACACCTTGAAAGTGCTTTTTGGAAGTGTATTTGTGAAAACCCAATTGTGAAAGTGCTTTCTAGGAGTAGTTTGTGAAAACTAGTCATTAAAAGCATTTTCTAGAAATAATTTGTGAAAACTACTCCCTAAAAGAACTTTCGGGAACTATTTTGTGAAAACGGTGCCTTGGAAGTGCTTTTTGGAAGGAATTTGTGAAAAGTAGTCCTTAAAAGTGCTTTTTGAAAGTAATTTGTGAAAATTGCTCCCTAAAAGCACTTTCTGAAAGTATTTTGTGAAAACAATGCCTTGGAAGTGCTTTCTGAAAGTAGTTTGAAAAAACTACTCATCAAAAGCACTCATTGGAAGCACTTTGTGAAAAATAATCCTTAAAAATGCTTTTTGGAAGTATTTATTATTATTATTATCCATGTGGCACCTTGTGTGGGCCCACATGGGCGCTCATGTGTCATGGCTAGACCTGTTCATGGGCTGGGCCGGGCCGGGCTCGGGCCGAGCTTTTACTGTGTATTAACAAATTTTTTTAAGGCCCGACCCGAGCCCGGCCCGACCATCGGACCTACAATTTGGGCCCGAGCCCGGCCCTCATAAAAAGCCCGAAGCCCGAGCCTGGGCCTGGGCCCGAAATTTAGCCTATATTATTATTATTATTAATGTTGAAGCAGCTGAATAAAGAGAGAGATAGATTGAAATTATAAAGAAAAGAATAATATATATATATATTAAATTATAAATATATATTTTAATAAATATTATATTATTTATATATTTTATATAATATATAAAATACATATTATATATTTTATAAAATATATAATACTGAGTCGGGCCGGGCTTTTTTGGCAAATCCCGAGCCCGGCCTGAAACACAGTCGGGCTTACTGTGTTAAGCCCGAGGTCAGGCCCGCGGGCCTAATTATATGACCAAGCCCGGCGGGGGTGCGGGCCGGGCCGTCGGGCTACCCAGCCCATGAACAGGTCTAGTCATGGCATAGTGATGTGGTGATTTTTCATTGAAATGTATATTATAATGATATGGAAAGCATTGTTTATAAGTATGTGTGGAGTGAAGGCAAAAAGTGTCATTTAAGCCAATATAAGCTCTTATGGGGAAAATAGGTCATGAAACATCCCCACCCCAATAAGTGGTTGCAAGTGGGTCACCAAACAGCCTTCAAGCCCTATTAAGGCCTTGTTTGATGATTAATTCGTTGTTAAAAGAAGTACTTGTTTAGAAGTACTTATTTTAACAACCACTTAAAGGATGTTTGGTGACTCACTTGCCAAATCACTTATTGTGTTTTTAAGCACACATTTGGGTGGGGATGTTTAGTAAGCTACTTTCCCTGTAAGTGCTTATATTGACAGAAATGACAATTTTAGCCCTCACTCATACATCGGTTTTAATCAAAATATTGCACTAAAAATAGTTTTAAAACAATGACAAGGGAGGAGGATGGTTGACCTGAGTGTCGTCGGCGAGAGCACAATGAGAATGATTGAAATCGCCCCAAAAAAATTAGATCTAGTAAAGAGGGTTTCATACATTTAAAATCTCAAAAAAAAAACCAAAATATTCAAGAATATATGTAGAAGACAAGTCCAAACGTGAAACCGACTTGGTTGTTGGCGAGTTTGTAGCTTGTTCGACAGTTGTTGGTCGCTTCCAAGGAAGGTGTCACCACTCGTATGCTTGACCCTGTTTGAATGAGGAAGAAATAGGCTTAAGGAGAAACAGGGGTATTCTGGGTATTTAAAAAAATAAATAGGGACTTTTTAGTCCCAAAATTTTCATAGGTCCACTTATTAACAAATACTTAAAAAAAGCAACTCTCAAATGGCTTTTTTAATAAGTACTTCTTTATCAAATAAGTACTTTTTCGGTACATTTTTACCAAACACCCACAAGTGCTTATTTTCTACTTAATGTGTGGTCCCAACACTTTTATTAAGTACTTATAAAAAAGTACTTGTTTGAAGTGAAATCAAAGAGGCACTAAAAGAAGCACTTCTAAAAAGTACTTGTGCAACAAGTACTTCTTTTCCAAACCTCTTATTCACTAGCCTTAATAAAAGTACTTTCGTAAAAGTGCTTTTATAAAAGTACATTCATAAAAGTTCTTTTGTAAAGTGGTTTTATAAAAGACATTCATAAAACTGTTTTCATTAAAGTACTTTTTGTAAAAGTGCCTTTGTAAAAATGCTTTTATAAAATTACTTTTGTAAAAGTACTTTACTTTCATAAAATTACTTTTATAAAAGTGCTTTCGTAAAAGTATTTTAATAAAAGTATTTTCATGAAAGTATTTTTGTGTCGACTTCAGTTTTGATTGGTTTCAAATTGGACAAGGGTTTGGCCTTATGATTAGATTATTAGGAATTTGGTTTAGGTCAAATTCAGACCGACAAAAATATGAATCAATTAATTTAGGATTGGCCCAATCCAATAATTATAACGGATTGTCCAAATCCAATTTGATAAGGTTTGGATCGGATTGGATCCAATTCAAAACTAGTCCATTGACACCCCTACTAGTAAACATCTACGGCAGTAATTTTGTAGGCAATGTTTCCTCAAAGAATGAAAATGAGCAAGATTGGGCATGATTATTTTTCATGTTGGTGGCTACTAAATTTTTGTGCCATGGGGCTGATTTTTCATTCTAAAAAGAATGTGGCCCATGGCAAGATTTTTTGTAACCAAACACTCTAATGTTACTCTTTCTTGCCCATTCTTCCCGAGAATGAGCAAGAATTAAAAGAATTAGGCCTAGAGCAATGGACCAAACATGGCCTAAGTTACCCCGTTTGGGCAAGGCACATTGATAAGATTGCCATCTCTATATCTATAGGGTGGAGTCATGAATTTTGTTGCTGTCTTTCTTTTAATAGAAACAAATCATTACTATGAGAGAGAGAAAGAGAGAGAGCATAAGACCAATGTTTTCAATCCACTGTTAACCTGAACATCAAACCATCTAAACCGTGACCCGGCCATGATTTCAAGTCTAGTTTGGATAAAACCAAGGGTTTAGTCAAAACCCATTGACATTGTCAAAAATCTTTCAACCTTGCGAATTGAACCATTGACCCATTTGATCTAGTCATAGGGTCATAGGTTGCGCATTCAATAAATGTACAAACTTTTATATGCCATAGGTTTACACTCAAATGTCTAAAGGTGCCTTGCCTTGTTATTATATATATATATATATATATGATGTGGCACGGTTTGACCCATTCAACCTGGATGGCAAAACCGGTGACCTGTAATCCAGCCACACAAGCATAACACCAAGAGTATAAGGGTCCGTTCGGTTCATGGAATAAGGGTCTGGAATTGGAATCGAGATGACCATTTGGTTGGGTGGAATCAAAATCCCATTTCCATTCTTGGTGGAATGCCATTTCCTCCCCTTTCTTTGCGAATGAGAATCCATTTTAGTTGATTATGATTCCAATTGCAATTCCAACTATGGGGGCGTTCTTTTTTTGGATTTTGAGAGGGGGGAAAGTTGGTCAATGGGATTTTGGTTTCCATTGACCAATAATCCCATGTTCTTTTTTCAGATTTATGTAGGGAATAGGGAAAGTTTATTTTCTTGTGTACCATCTCCTAGGTGGGTAAATAACTTTCCCACCTAGGGGGAAAGTTGGTAACACTTGAATGGGACAAAAATTCACTTTTTAATAATGGACTTTTATGGCTAAAATGGTCATTGCCTTATTTACATGAGAAATAAAAGAACATGGGTAAATGCACTTACCCGGGTAAGTGTTTCTCAAGAAAAACTTACCCAGGTAATTGCATTTACTTGGGTAAGTAACTTACCGAGAAGCGAACGAGACCTATGAACTAAATGGACCCTAAAAGATATTTGGTCAAGGTGAGCCTTTTCGTTCCCAAGGATTTGCTTTAAGCTTCCATCACATATTACCAATGAACATTTTGAATGAATACTAGTTGCAGGGCTTAGGGTGTTCAAATTTGGATACTAAATCAAACCAAACCTAGATGGTGTTTGGAAGCGTGGGCATTTATTGGAACCGATTTTCAAGAAAAAATGCCCATGCTTCTAAAACCCGTTTTTTACAAAAAAAAATGCTTTAATTTTGTTTGGGAATGTTTCTGCCACGTAGGCAGTGAGAAACACTATGCTGTTTGGTAAGGTGATTTTCATCACCGTTTTTCATGTATGTGCTGACGAGTAAGCATCACATAGGATACACGTAAATCCCAATCAGTCAGCCATTGGGGAAACGGTTCACTGATGCATGAAATGCCAAATTTGACGTTTCATGCATCGATGAAGTCCTGATTTACAAGGCATCCCAATTTTTCAATTAACGTCTGAACCAAACAATGAAATATATGGGCGTTTGTTGAAACGCCTATGTGGATCTGATGTGGCACTGTTTTTTTTGAAAAACAGCCACGGTTCCAAACATCTCCCTAATAAGCCAATTAGGTTTGGTAATTTTAAAAATATTAATTTTCGATTTTTGGTTTGATTTGCGAAAATTTTCAACCAAGTTGAACTGAAAAAATGAATTAATCGAAACAAATACATATATGTATATTTTAATTATAAATATTAACATTAAAATCAAGAGTACTACATATTAATATTAGTATATGTGTATACATTAATATTAATACATAATATGTATTCTAATTATATATATATTGATATACTTTAATAGTAAACATTAATCTAAATATACCATACATGTATATTTTAATTAAGCAAATTAACTGATTTAAAACCAAACTAGGCTGATTTGAATTTGGTTCGGTTTTTGAAAATGACCTAACCGAAATGTCAATAGGTCCCATTTTCAAATTGAACCAGCCGAATGAATATCCCTAATAGGGCCCCTATGATTGCATGGCTAATTAGGGGTATGCTTGGCACTATTGCCATTTTCTAAAATAATGTTTTTATCAAATTTGTCTTGAAAATTTTGGGAAAATGTTGGTGTTGTGCACACAATACGGTGTATTTTTTAAGTTAGGCACCACTAAGATCCAAATCAAATAAAAAAAAAAGGAGAAAATGCTTTGCCATCGCAAATAACATAATTTTCACATGCATTTTCTTCAAAAAGTGGTTTCACTTTCACATAACTTGGGACAAGTGAAAAGTAATTTTAATAAAACAAAGAAGTGATTCTCCATTACAAGAAATGCCTAAAAAGGTGTTCGATATTATGTATATATTCGTGGATGGGATGGGGTGTTCAGTTTCATGTGGATTGTCCCAGTCTACAAAATAGAATGGACAGGGACATGTCACACCTCAATTTATCGACAACAACATTTGATTATGGATGGACCACATTATGGTGTGGACAGTTTGTGGGAAGGATCTGTCCGGCCCAATCACCCTCATTTTTGTTAATCTTTAGCATATTTTCATTTATAATTAAATTTATTTTTAAATTGTTTATAATTGAAGATAATATAATAACGATTTTTCTAAACATTGAACCATTTTTAATTCTTTTTACCACCATTTATTCATCAAAGGTTTAATACTATTACATAAATTCATATTATATACATTTTACCTTCTAATAATTGACATAAATGGAAAGTACATTTATTAATAATTATGTATTGGTGTTTTATTTTATCCATTATTATTTTATATTATTGTTCCAAATTATTTTTGGATTAAATTATGACTATTTTTTCATTCATGATCAACCATGTATGTCATGTATTTGAAATGCATGAAATCAACAAGTGTGATACAAACTAGTTGATAGCCACCAATTTTTCATCCACGTCACAAAATACCCCTTAAGGCTGTATTTGGAAATAATGCAAATAGATTGTAAATGCTAGTTCAGTGTAAATATTACTCTGGTTTAATTTTGCTAGTATTTGGTAAAAATACATTAATGATAATGACAAAAAGCATAATTTTCAAAACATGTTTACATAAAAAATTAGATATTTTTATATATCATAAAAGAAATAAATTTGCATTCAAAGTGGGCTTTTGTTAAAAAAGACATTATTTTATTGGTATTAGTATTTACATCCATTACAACTAGAAGTTGTTCGGTAAAAAGGTAACTTGTATGAACCAAAACACCATCTTTTAGATAAATAGCATTGGTATCGAACACCATCCAGAGTGCTATCTACAAAATGTTCCCATATTATATCCACGGAACACCACCTCTGTGTATTGGAAGAGTCCGGCTTCTATAAGGGTAGAGTTGATGCGTGCATCGTTTGTGCAGCATGAAAACGCACCACGCATCTTGAAATGTTTGCGTGATGAAATGTGTAAGGTGAATTAAACGCATTCCTCTCACTCTCGCCACACCGAACCAAACCCACCCTTTTTACTCTCACTCTCTCCCTCTCCAATCAGCAGCGACCAACAACCATCACCGGCGGATGGAAAAAACTGGTGGATGATATAAAGTAAATTTGGGCCAGAATGAGAAGAGGGGGAAATAAACAGATTTATGTAAAGCAATTTTTGGGGTAAATTTATAACGTGATGTGTTGAATAGTTGTTGGTGTTCTCTTCTCTTCTCCTCCCTCCCCACCGTCCCTACACAGTACCGAACCGCCCCAATGAGTGCCTGAATCTCCACTGCCTAAACAACAACGCCGTTGGAACGGCTGCTACAACCCTTGCCATTTGGAGGTGGAAATGGGGAAATGGGTGTTGGAGATACATGAGTTGGGGAAGAAAACGAGAATTTGATTGGGCAACTTCGAAACGCCAAAGATGGCAGCCACTACCTATGACGTCGCGGCGTTACAGCTTAGAAGGCGGTCAACGAGCTCATGAGGAAGCTTCATTGTTGATGATATCCAGTCAGCAGCTCATGTGGTGGCTTCATTGCTTAGAGTTAGAGGGCCAATGGGAAGCTTCGAGGTGTGAAGCTCTAGTTCGTACTCTCTTCCAACAATCGTCAGATCGGCCGGTTTGGACGATCAGGATTACCATGGACTGGGTGCTCATGCTGCTACACTCGTCGGTAGATACACTTGAACAAGAGAACCAGGGGTGAGAAAGGAGCGGGATGGAATGAAACTATAGAAGGAATGAGGAGCTAAATTCACCTCGCACGTTCCAAACAACGCACATTTCAAGAACACGTGGTGTGTTCTCATATTACACGGACGGGTGCACGCACCAACTCTACCTTGGTACAAGCCTATCTAACATCTCCATAGACTGCGTTTGGAAATGATGCAAATAAGTGTGAATGTAAATATGTAGAGTATAAAACAGTTTATATAAATTATAAAATTGGATTAATTTTGCATTGATAAATTTATCTTCTTATCAAACAGATTTTTAGTTTGTAATGGATGCAAACATAAATTCTAATAAAGTATATACTTTTTTTTTATCAAAAATCCACTTGAATGCAAATTTACTTCTTTTTTATTGATGTATTTTTATATCCTATTATCAATGTGAATATGTATTGGTTTATCATTTGTCAATGCATAAATGTAATATTGCCAATCACAATCAAAAATGAACCAGAGTGAAATTTACCCTAAATCAAAATTTATACTCTATTTGCATCATTTCCAAACACAAACTTATGAATTAAAAAGGAAAATATTTCCAATGCACAACTGTAATGTTGTTGGGTACGGATGGGAAAATGTTGTGGGTAACAGATCCAAGCCCCTAGCCCCTAGCCCCTAGAGTGATGTATATAATGTTGTGGATAGATGGAAATTTGAGACATTACATATTAAATATTGTTGAGTTCAAACTTCTAACTATGAATCATCGGCTGGTTAATCATAGGGTTTAGGAGTTTCTGATTTTGCTCAACAAGAAAAAGTACTTTGCCTGATCGACAGTCTGGATTGGCCACGTCATCTCACTACGTGGCAGAAGTAGGCATAGGTCTTGCATAGGGGAATCGACTCTTGAATCAAAATCGATCTCTCTCTTTCTCCTATTTTTAATAAGAAAATCTCTCCCCTTTTCAGTAATATTTAAGGGCATCCAAACCTTTTTCTAGTTTCTCCCAAGTCCCAACTACATGACTGATGACTCTAATGGGAAACAGAAAAAGTGAGGGAAGCGTGTTTCAGAGATACGCTAATTAATGGGAGCAGCCTGGGTCTGCTGCTCTCTGCTGGCTAAAATATTTGGTATTTGTGCAACACTATATGTTTGATCCCAAAAAGAAATTGATAGAAAGAGACAAGGTCCCCTCTTCCTTGAATGGTTACATGCATTGATATAGGACCACCCTACTATAATTCCATACTAACACACAGGACCACCCTGCTACTACTACCACCTCTACTATATTTCTTGCTTCTCCCCAACTCCTCCACTCCAGAGCCCAGACTGTCCTGCAACATGGAAGAGTGATGAATAAGCTAGGGGAGGGGGACAGGGGGTAGAGTCACAACTCACAATTATAATGGTAAACTGATAATAATACATCATGTGTTTTCTCTTTCATGTTCTTGAATTGAAATCTCCTACTAACAAAACACGTTCCAACACCTAATCTGGCATCACACATCTCAGATCCACTATAAATGTGGGACCCGACATGCATGAGATTGGAATGTCTTTTATTGACAGGTGATCCGGACTGTCATTCTTTCTTCCAAAGTATGGTGGTGGCTGGTGGGCCTCTCTGCACCCATCCTTGAAACATGGGCCATGGGCCATCACTCCCTAACGGGTGCCCACAAATTGAGAAATCACTCAAAACTCATAATACTACATGCCCATGGATGAGACAAATTCTGTAGACTGTAGTGGAAGCATGGAGATTTGAAAGGTAATAATGATAATACCAAATCCTGTAAAAGGACAAGTTTGCCTTCGCCATGCTTATCGGAACTGTACCTAGCAAATCTTTTGACGTTATCAGATCAAAACTGGCACATCTCTTTAACCTTGCAATGCAAAAAAGTATCAATTCTTTCAGTGCTGAAGTCATTTTCATCACCCTCTTCTCTACAGTGAAATCAATTGGTCCAGAGGAAGAAGTCTTCCGTCACAGTTAAGTGCAGTTACAGCTAAAGTGTAGCCTTGCCTGATCTGATTAAAGCTTAATTTGCTACTCTTACCCTTCAAGTAGACACGTGAATGCATGGTTAGTTGAGATAGAAAAGGAGCTTAACTGATGTCATTCCGTCACAGTTAAGTGCAGTTATCGCTTTCTGAAGCTAAAGGTCCAAAACCAATGGGTTTCTTTTTCTTGGTCCAAGAAGGATGTTGGCGTTTGTGATTTAAAAAATTTATACGGACTGCCATGACTCAAATGCGATGTGATTATCCCTAATAATATAAAATAAAGTAGTGATATTGTTTCAAGAAGGATGTTGGCGTTTTTTTCCTTTTGTAATGGAAAGATTTAGGGTCCATTTGGCGTATCTTTCCAAGCGGTTGTTCGGCTATTTAGGGAATATCGATTTTTGATCTATTTTTGTTTGGTGTAGAAGACTTAACTGCTAAAATATGTAAAAAATCCATAAAACTTTTCATATCTTTCATGTTTTATTTTCACACAGAAAGATTTGGAAAAACATGTATCTGCTAAACGTGCTTCAGACTGCTCAAAACTTAGAATTCAAATCATCTCCCCATAAGACTGCCCCCATAGCACATCTCCGCCCTGTATTGATAACATCTCCCGATGATAATAACCAGAACGATGATGTTATCATTGCGAGATGTTTCCAATACATGACGAAGATGTGCTGTGGGACGTTGGGAGAGAGACCGATTCCATTTCCAACATAAAATCTTCATGTAAAAGTCCAATATGTTTTTTGACCATTAAAACTACTAAAACATCTTCTAAAAAAATACCTACCAAACGAATCCTTATTCACATGATAGATAAATAGATTTCTGGCGTCAAATCAGGATCTGATGTCCCGTCTGACATCAATCCAATGGTTAAGGGTTGTCGCTTGCTGTTTGTTATTTAACTTGAGTATGTGTAGACTCTCCACTCTCCAGTGAGTTCCCATGATCCCATCACGTGCAGGCCCACACTATTGAATGACAAGACGGTTAGGAGTTGGAACTTGAAACAAAGGTCTTTGAAATTTGAAGTGCCATATCATGATTGGCCCAGTGTATCTGGGCCAAAGGGTGGCCCAGAATATAAAAACAAAACAAGCATCCTCCGCCTCTGGTACGTTGTGGTTACGATGGAACAGTTGGGGAATAAAGAAAAAAGATTGAAAATCCAATTCTTTTTCTATTGACAACATGTGATGGGCTTTGATTTGATCGTGATGTCATGGGCCCCAAAGCAACGGTTTGGATTCCTTTTGGCGAAAAGGAGGAAAATCTTGTAGAGTTTAGGGCTTGAAAAGAGAAGTCATAAGCAAGGGAGGGTCCAAGCCCCAAGACAAACATGCAAAGACAATCTCCATTCATCCTGCCAAAGTTGGTAACGAAAAGTAAAGTCAATGCGGCCCGGGGGGGGTATCTTTTCTATCTCACTATCTGGCTGTGACTTTGTAGAAGGCTACACAGATTCCTATCTAGTCTACTAACTACTCCCGGTGAAGGAAAGAAAAGAAGCATGTTGTCCACGTAAGAACGCCCGTGACTTGATGTCTCAATCAATTTTTCTTTTTTTTTTTTTTTTTCATCTTACAGAGCAACTGGATCACATGTTACTGGCCCCACCACAGAAGCAAGAGGCAAAATTCAAGATCTGAAGATGGGAGGGAGTGATTTGGGCACGTCCCATTTTTTTTATTAGGGAAAAGCCATACATTTTGGCTTTTTATTATTACGAAAACCTGGTTTCTTTTTTCTTTTCGCCATTGATGATCACAAACCCCATTTGGTTATATATCAATCGCATAAGCTGACAGGAGTTCGGTTTTATTAGGGCAAAGCTTGTTGGAGCAGCTTTTACTGCCTTGCATTGAAAATATCTTTTTATTTGTGGATTTTATTTTATGAAAAGATATTCTTAATGTAAGACTGTAAAAGGCTGTTAGAACAGTGTGGGCCTGATGGAAGACGATCTCAGCTGACAGAATGCCATTGTATTACTTTGATCAGATACTTTGTACTTTCAAAAATATTTTGTTAGTGCAAATTTAGATTTTGTCAAGACAAAAAATGTCCTTGTCTTGCTTGGGTTTACAAAGTGTTGACCGGTGAGGATTCTATAGGAAAAATCTTGAGTGTCTTTAGAAACTATAACTACAAAGGAATTTAACAAAAATTAAAAAATTAGCGTAAAGTTAGGGTTAGAGATAAAGTTTCATGAAGAAAATATTGCTTTGGCCCATTATAGTTGATACCTTCAGAGTTAGTTTATTACAAAATCGTATTTTTATAACTTAAATTAAAATTACATAGAAACATTTTTTGTCATTTAATTGTAGGGGTCTTTTTTGTCATTACACATTTCCACAGAATCTATGATAGGGGATATATATTTTGAAAAGAGTAGAGGGAATTTTAGATGATTTTAAAAACATATGAGAGAAGTATGATGGCGTTCAGCTAACCCTTGCTCCTTTATACAAGGGCAATGCATATTGTAGATAAATCAGCTCAACAAAGTACGAAGGTTGTCATCTTAACGGTACATGATATGTCAAAGATTATTTAAGGTATCATACATCTTAACTCTTACTTGTTGGGTCTTAACAATACATGATATGGATTAGATTTTTGGCATGGTGATTTGGACTTGAAGCAAGGCAAATATTGACATTATGTAGTAAATACTAAATATAAATACCATTCCCTCTACTTTTTGTTTTGCTCTCTTATTCTTTATCAAACTGAACACAGTCTAAAGTGTCTCGGGGGGGGGGACCTAAGGGTGGCAATTTGTGTTTTTTTTTTTTAATGAAAATGATCCACTAGAAACAACAAGGATACAAAAGGAGACCTCCGTTACAAAAGTAAGAGTGAGGACTTTGAGGTAGAGGTCGAGAAACAAAAAACAGAGACTTGTTCACATTTGCCCTTGTTGCTATAGCATGGGCTGTGCTAACATCCTTCCTATTTACATACATTAAGTTTATATTATCAAAAAAGGTAAGAAGATATTTAATATGATCCAGCGGTGTCTGTTCATTCCATCTAATGTTTCCAGTGGCTCTCTTTAGTTTTAAGAGTGGCTTTATTGATTCCAAGCAAAATAAGTCTTCTTAGGCCTCTAATGAATGTCTAGATTTCAGCTTCTATGGTGTTAATGGCATGGCATTGTGTAAGTAAAATAATAAATACAATCTTGTAGAAGCTGAACAAGTATTTGCATTCCAGGATCCATCAACCATAGCTAGAGAGTATGTATTGAAGGAGAAATGATGGGTAGGGAGGGCAGTGTGAGCACTATTGCTTGGGATATCAACCCACCGAGTATTTCCAGTACTGGGAACACATTTGTCCACCTATCTTTTAACTTCCAACGGATCTAGAAGTTTGCCTCTAAATATCACATCATTTCTGTGATCCCAAATTGCCCGAAGGAGGGCTAAAATTCTAGTCATGTAAAAGTTCTTTAACTCTTTTGATCTAGAGTATCTCTCCAACCGCCAGCTTAAAAAGTCTATCGACCCCAATGCAATAAAAGCTTCTAGGTTGAAACCCACTTGGGCGTCTAGCCATGCCGCCCTTGCTAGAGAGCATTCAAAGAAGATATGAGTTTGAGTTTCAGGTGTACTATCGCAGAAAGTACAATTTACATATCCTGAATGCCTTAAACTCCAAACTATTTGTTTCATCTTAACCCCATTCAACAGAACCTTCCATCCAAAGAGATGACACCTAAGAGGATCTTTCGTTGCCCAAAGTTTTGACCAACGAACTTGTCCCTCTAAGGTACCCTCTTCATCTTCTTGAAAGAAGCTTCTATAGGCTAATTGAACTGAGTACAAGCCATCTTTCGATCTTTTCCATAGCATTGCATCAATTCTTTGTTGTGGGTTAAGGGGTATGTTGGAAATTGCCTCAGTCGAAGGAGCTTCAAAGACTTGATTTAGAAGTTGTAGGTTCAAAGTTCTCTGATCTGTGATGAAGTCTTTTACAACCCATTTTCTTCTGTTTAATATTTGGTGAGATCTTAATTGGAGTGTATTGTTAACAAGCCAAGGAATCCAAGGGTCAGTGACTTGATTTATTCTATCTCCATTTCCAACCTTCCAACAGAGATGATGAGATATCAGAACTCTTTCTCTTAAAATGCTTTCCCACCATTGAGAGTGTGATTTTTTGGCTTTAACTTCAAAGAAGCTTTTCGTGCCCAAGTATTTTGATTCCATAGCTACTTTGTGAATAGTGCTTTGTTCATAGGTTCAGCTAACCTGAGACCCAAGCTGCCCACTGTTTTTGACCTGCAAATTTTGTTCCAATAAATATTGTGTCCCCCATACTTATCTTTGTCTCCTTGCCACCAAAAATTCCTTTGTAGTTGGTCCAGTCTTTGTAGAACTTTCTTTGGGAATAAATTTGTGAACATCAGATAAGTTGGAATACTTTGTATTACTACTTTTAGCATGGTGGTTTTGCCTGCTTGGGATAGTACTTTTGCCTTCCAAGAGTCAAGCTGACTTTCAACCTTGGTAAGAATCTCCTTATAGGGCTTGGTCTTGTTTCTCTATTCATCTATCCACGATCCCAAGTATTTAACACTTAGTTGCATTAATTTCATACCCAACAATCTGCAGAGAAGCTTTTGAAGAGATCTATGAGTATTCTTACTATAAATGATACTTGATTTATGGTAGTTTATCTGTTGTCCTCCCATTTGCTCAAAAGTAATGAGAGTTATTTGATTGCAAGGAGAGAGTTCGGGGTGGCTTGACTTATGGGAAGGCAGTCATCCACAAACAGGAGATCTGAGGGGGGCTTGGGATTGGAGGCAAGTTTGATGCCCTGGAGTCTATCCTCTAGCTCCTCTCTTTCCAACAATTTAGAGAGGACCTGCATTCCGAATATAAAGAGGTAAGGAGATAGGGGGCCTCCTTGTCAGAGACCCCTCTTAGTGTGGAAAACTTCAAGGGGATGCCATTTAATTTTATTGAAAAAGAAATTAAACAAATTCAGAAAATCCATTCAGTTTAAATAATAAAATACACATTCAATCATTAGTTATTTGGACAAATTCAAAAAATCCATTCAGTTTCATCTTGACCTACCATTATAGTATTTTATCCAAATATACACTCATGATCTAAGAATTGAAGCTTCGGGTTATAAATAAGCCACTTTTGAGTTTAGTAGGTCAACCGAAAATTGACATATTTATTAGTCGTGTTAAATGAGTCAACATGATTTTGACACAAACACAATAAGACAAATCTAAACCCACTTTGTGTTATATTTGAGTTCTGTTCATGTATTGTGTCAAAATATTGTCGGTTTACGTGGGGTTAATTGGATTCAAACCCAGCCTTTTGTTGGCACAAAGTAGCCAATGCCATATCCAAAGCCTTGTTTCCATCTTTTTCATCCTGAGATTTTACCTAGCCTCTCTTGCATCTTAATTATTATCATTACAATAAATAGGGATATGTTTTGTGATAAGGGTGCAAGTAGATTATCAAAAGAATGGGATGTAGAACCAACTAGACATAATGGTATATCGGCATGCAAGACTAATTTAGCAATTTTCAAGTTCAAAAGATACACCATGTTGGACTTACACAGTAATACTTTTTATGAAGAAAGTCTCTGTCTACCTGTTTAGTCATTTCTCTATATCATTGAAAGAACAATGAATTTCCCTACATTGTTTAACATCTCTACATGCATGATAAGGGCATATGCAAGTACAAGAATATTTTTTTATGAAGAAAGTCTCTATCTACCTGTTTAGGCATTTCTCTATATCATTGAAATAACAATGAATTTTCCTACATTGTTTATATAGGAAGTTGCATGCATCAGTAACATCTCTACATGCATGATATGCAAGTACAAGAGATGTCTTCGATGCACAATTGCAATGTTGTGTGGGTAGGAGATCCAAAATGCATGTAATCATACCGACACTAATGCACGAGAGCTACACTTTATAGTAAGTTCTAATTAATATCAAAATATTAATATTACTTAAAATCAACAAACTTTTAGCTATGACAAGCTTGATGAAAATTTTTATATGTGTGTGTATAAATATATATGTATCGTGTGCAATAGATAACAATTTTTTTAAAATTCTTTAGGCTGAGTTTGGAAGGTGTACAAATGCAAAGATGCAGAGTACAAAACCTTATATTTTGTGTTATTTTGTATGTATTTATGCTGTATATATTTGCATTTGTACTGCTTCCAAACCGACCCTTAGGTCTTATTTTTTGAATAGTATTTTACATTTAGATCTTGCTAAACCACAATATCTAAATTGTTAGGTAGATATTTTTTCATATATGGTATTTACAATAAAAAATATTTTATTTCACATTAATCATGTACCTATATCTTTGTATTTGTACTCTTTCCAAACTGAGCTTTAGTTGCACATAAAATGAAGGAAAAAATAGCTTCCTGATAATTGATATCTAATAGTACTTGGTTGCATGTAAAATGGCTGTGGAAATTGAACCTCTTTCAAAAATCAAGTACTAATTGTAGGAAATAACATTATTTCTATTTTTTTCTAAATTATTTGCTAAATAGATATTGATCCTCTTGATTCATTGCAACATTCATATATTGCTTAACTATTCAATTTTGTTTTCCAAAGTTAGTAAAATACCAAAAAGGTTAGGAATAATGTTTTTTTCCTCTTGTATATCAATTTCCAAGGAAACTATTCATTTTCTTCATTTTGTGTGTAACTGTAGGTACATAGTGATTGCTTAGACCAGCAAAGCACAAAGGATACCGAATTGATACCATATGGATGCTTGCGATGAGTTCACAATTCGTTAGTTGCTTGCGATGAGCTTATAACTCATCGAAAGACTGCAATGAATGTATGACTCATCGCACGGTCACAACAAACCCATAATCAAGATGAGTCGTGATGAACTTCAGCTAGCAATAAACTTGCGATAAACCTTAGAAGCGCATGATTCTACGATGAACTTTAGATGTGTGTGGAGTTGCGATGAATTCAAGATCATTAGAAAACCGTGGAATCACCGTAGACCAGAAACAAATATCGGTTACACGTGTGTGCCTTTAAATTTTGCGTGTGATAAGGTGCCATGTGAGTTTAATAAAAAAGCACCCATCGAACGATGACGTTACCCGTACCACATTGGTTAATAGGTCACAAAAGGAAGTAGCACAGGTGGATTATGAGAATCGTCGGACGAAAGGAAAGTTCATCCTTAAGAGATCTCATAAGACACGTGGAGAAACCCTAACAATGCTCCTTAATAACCAACAGCGAATCCATTATTCCATTTCCTAGTGGGAATTGAACATTTCTGTTTCCTTCCTTTCAGGACCTCGGGATCTCTCCCTATAAATAAGAGCCCATCTCATAACGGGAGGACTCATTCAATCATTCTATCTTACCTTTTTATCGTTCACATTTGCCCTAGTCTTCCAACTTACCTCCTTCATCCTGTCTTCCTTTATCCTTCAAGGAGACCCTTGTACACAGCCTAACACATCCTTAATTAAATTTGTAAGAAATACTTGTTAACATGTATTTATAGAAAACCTTGTAAAGCCTACTAAAGGCACTTTCTCTTCATGAATTAAATTAGTGTTGTAGATGGTGATAAAGTGAGTTCGTTAGGAAACTTGATTGAACAAAGAATATAATAGCCGGATTCTCTTAAGGGAGAAAGGAGCTTGTCATCATTGCATATGTGAAGCATGTAAAATTGGAAGTTAAACTAGAGTAGCTAGGGTAGTGACTTAATTATTAGCATGCACTAAAGAAGGAGATGCTAGTCAATTGACAGTTGATTATAAGTGTTTGTTCCCTTGAATAATTCTTACCAATACAAGGTCTGTAAAAGGCAAAAGAAAGTTCTAAAAATCAAGTCTAATAGGAGTACTCTTCTTTCAAAAGGGCAAGCTCTACATCTCTTAGGCTTTGGGATATTCTTGCTAGCTCACCTTTATAGGTTGATGATTTCCTTCAAGTGGGATTTCTCTCAATCACCTTAATTATTAGAAGCGATCGAGGAAGCTTTGAAAAACTGATCAAACTCATAATCAGAATTCAGAAGCAATGCCTTTACTTAGCTCCCTAATATACCAGTAATTACCATAGAAAGTAGAAAGAGATGCTAGTAGTAACCTCATAGGGATAAAGGTAATATCTATCCTTCTATAAGTCTCTCTTGAAAGCAAAATTTCTACACACTCTATAAGCTTCCAACTACACATTGGGCACATACATCTTCCCATGAGATATTCCCGATGTGTGACTGAATGTTGTGTGCCAAGAGTTTTTTCTTGCAGGAGATCCAGGCTCTTTTACAAGCTATATTCGTTCATATGGGTGTATAATTATAAAATTTTGAAAAGATTTCATAGTTGCCCTTCATTAAGTTTTAGGTTTAGTTTGGAAGGAGTACAAATACAAATACATATAACACAAATACATACAGCACAAATACATACAAAATGATGCAAATTATAAGGTTTTGCACTCTTTAATGCTTTCATATTTGTATTTGTATTCTTTCCAAACTGAGCCATAGGTATTTTCTTTATTAATATATGCTATTTTTTGCTGTCATTTTATTTTATTTTAACAAATCTCTTGGTTTTGGATCCGGAAGATTTTAGTAGTCATTTCACATTGTTGAAAATTTGGTGGAAAATATAAAACCCATCTACCATGTAACTAGTATTTTCCTATGATTTTTCAAAACTTATATTTTTTAATTTATTAATTGTGCTAGTAAGATCAAAATTTCCCCAAATAATAAATGGGTGAAAACCCAAAATTTTAAAAAGATTTTAACAATTTTTTGGAGAAATAAGTTCACCTGATACCGAGTGATCTTTCACTTTAGGAACTTCATATCAAACTGAAACTTCACAAAATTTTCCAAGATATACAGGAGTTAACATTGCCTGCTACCAACGTCGCAGAATATAGACATACCCATGAGTGTAGACATAAATTGTTTCAATCTCCAGTTTATTTTCTCAAATTTCTTTTTGTTTTCATTTGATTTTGATCAATTGTTAAGCCTCATGCTCTTAAAGGTTCATTATTATGAGTACGATATGTACCCATACTATTTATGTTTTTAGGGTAAAATGGGTAAACTCCACAGCAAATAAAGGTCTGTCTTGAGTGGTGTGATCTCTGCAAAACCATACAATTCACTTTAACATTGGCTTCCATCCGTCAACTATTACAGCCCTAGAGTGAGGAATTGATGATCAAGGAAAGCAACGGTAGAGACAAAATTTGAGATGGAGCCAAAAGTTGGGAAAGAATGAGAAATTGGAACTTATATACAGGTCAAAACAAGTGCAGGAATAACTGCTAGAGGTAGAGGAACACTATTCATACACTAGGGCTGTTTGGAATTTTGGATTGTAAGCCTACATTCATTGAGGCTACGGAGTTAGCTCTAGTTGTAGTTCGAAAGTACTACCTACTTTCTACCTTGATAAGATTGGTTTGTCTCATATCCTTACACGGTTTTCATGGCAATGCAAGAATGGGTACAGGGAGTCAAATATTTTTAATGTTCACAGGTTCTGAGGAGAGGAGGTGAGATGAGGGAAGCCCGTCTTGGATCTACGACACTAGATGGTGTGGGGACCATAAAACTTGCAAGGTGTCTTATCCATGTCCATGTGGCAAGCCTTGTGAGCATTAAAGGAGGATTTTTTCTGATGTGTCAATTCTTTTTATTTTAAAAACAAATTCATATACATTGCCTTTGGCAAAAACCATATAGAATTTATTTTTATACTTTAAATTAGGGAATAGCCTACTTTTATATCTTCATGCCCAACCCAACCTTTCTCTGCAATGACAAGCTTATCGTGTCATTCATCTCCTTCCTTTTTGTCCAAATGTGAGAAGGAAGCGGTTCTTATGTGAATGCATGAGTCATGGCCGGGTCTTAATCCCCAAAACCAGGACAAATGGCAAGTCGCAAGGCTACTGATCCTGTGTTCCCATAATCCCATATATGTATGATTTTGACGAATCAAAATCACGTAAAGTGGAGTGAAAAAGAAAAGAAAAAGCCAATGGCAATAGAGGGTAGGGTAGGGTTTTGTTTGTTAATTAATTAAGGGATCATGGGCCTTCCCATGTAATTTCTTGAGTTCATATCTTTGCAAAATCCTTCTTGTACAAATTCTCTTAAATGCACTTTTGTATCTTCACTCACGAGCCTCTCTGTGAGCCAGTGGCCAACCCTGCCACCTCCTACTAACCTATTATACATCTATTATACATCTAGAGATATAGGGAGAGAGAGAGAGAGAGTACGGTTCTTCTTCAGGAGGACCGAAGGAGCATTAAAGGCTACTACTACAACAACAAACAGCTTAAGCCTGAAGGAGAAGTTTTTAGTGATGAAGACTGAGACTTTAGGTTATCCTCCTCTATCTAAAGCCGTTGGATTAGAATATTTTCATGAAGGGATAATTGATGGAAGACAGGGCCAACTGAGAGCCTGGTAATGAGGACAGCTGGGGACTGGGCTGGGCCTTAAAAAGGTTTTAGTCCAAATGCATCGATAACGTGAAAATTCAACCCAATAATTTCACTCCATTCTGCATTACTATTTGTAATTTTTGGTACGGGCTTCTCTCTCTCTCTATCCGTCCTAGTCTCTAAAAAACTTTGGTGCCCTGATGCACCCCACTTCGCTGTCATGCCGCCCTACTTCTCTTCTTTCTCTGACCCTAGCTAATACCTATCATAACTGAGCCTATTACTTATTACCAAGCTTATCTGTCTACGCCTGCTCTCTCTCTCTCTCTCAGTGGCCCTCCTCTTTCTCACTTCCCCTCGTTTACACCCGTCTCACCTCTCGCTCTATAAATATGACCTTACAAGTGCGGGTTTCTGCTATCTAGCATGTGGGCTTCTCTTTAGGGTTTCTTTGCTTTAGGGTTTGCCTTCAGCCTTCCTTTTCGAGGGGTTTTCTTCCTCTTTCTGATCATTATATTTTTTATGTGCTTTCTTTTTGATGATGTTCGTCCCTGTTTCTCTCTCCTCTCTCCTTCTCTCTATTTTATTCCACTACTGCAACTTTAGGGTTGCGAGTTTCATCTTATTTTTTGCTTATCCCATTTATATTTTGTTAAGGCGGTGCACTTTAACAGTCTACCTACTCGCCCCTCATTTTCTTTTTCTTCATTTCTTCGTGTTGAGTGCCTCCTGGTCTTTATCCCATTTCGTAGGGAAGCTTCATCAAGTTCGTATCTTTTTGAAGGGTTCGAAAGAGAAGTCCTACCAAACGTTTTAGATTCTTCTTCATCCTTCCCTCTCCCTTTCTAAGAAGGGAGTTGCACTTGGGTTTCTCACTTCAATTATTATCTTACTCAAAAAGTAGGGTTTCTGGGTTTTTTCGCTTTTCTCCACAAAATTTTATATTTGTAAGTAACCATACAAGAAAAGTCTCGGAAGTCGAGGTTTCTTTTTTCACTCACTTCTCAAATTTAGCTTGTCTGTTTCTTTTTCCGATCTAGGTTTTAACTCAAATTTCTGTAGTTGTCTTTTATGAAATCCTTGATGGAAGTTCCATATTTCTTCTGCTGCTATTTCATATG
Source organism: Nelumbo nucifera (assembly GCF_000365185.1). The sequence goes on from NW_010729209.1 coordinate 484,146, forward strand.
AGGGTCGGGACATGAAGTTGACCTAAGCTTTGTGAAGGTCTCCCGAGGGAACAAGTGAAGCTGCCAGCATGATCTAGCGTTGGTTGGTCCAAAATAATAAATTTTATTTACATTTGCACACGCCAACCCTAGCTAGGTCATGCTCTGACAGCCTCACTCCTTCCCTCTTTGGGGCGTAAATGGATTCTCAGCTCCTTCATCTACCAGAAATAGAGAGAGAGAGAGACTGCAACTGCACTACTGCTTTTAGTATATTCCCTGCCTTGTGTTATATTCATGTGCTAACATGTACTAACCCCTTTATCCTTCATATATATGTTTTCCGTCTAACAGGAACCATGCCTACTTTTATTTATATCTACCACACGGGAATCTCGATTGCCAAGGTTTTATTTAAGCTTTATTTGCTGTTTATTTAGCCTTTTGTTTATTTATTACACTGCATAAACTGGTATAAAGTGGATGTTAAATAAAGTTTAGCATTGCCTGTATAAAGAGAAGCAACAAGAACAAGCCAAAGATGATGTCTCTACTCTTTTATAGCTTGTTCTTGAGCTTCATTTCTGTTCATGCATTGAATGAAGTCAGGAATCAATGTACCTGCACGTTATCGTCCTTTGGATCTTCTCGCAAAACTTATTCTTCACTTGGGTTTGAATTAATATTTGGGTTTAATTTAAGTCAGTCGCCATGTGCCCCTTCGAATAAAGTGATCCACTTCCAACTTGAAGACGACGTTGCAGCAATGAAAGTGAAGTGACAGCTCCTGTGAAATAACCAATTCATTCAACACTGTAAGCGAGCAGTTTTGTTGTCCTAGAACAATTGCTGTTATTTTGTTTACTTTGCGAAGTACACATTGTAATAATATTTGCCCAAGTCTTCAAGCTGAAACTGTCTGAGCGAGAACTCATTTTGAGTGGTTACATGGTAGTGTTCACACAAGCATCTCAAAGAGATGTTCGGCTTGACTGGATGTTTGCGAACATTTATATATCAAATTATCAGACAATGGACAATCTAATCTCAGTAGACTAGTAGAATTGACAATACGAGGACTTCTGCACGGCATTGTCTCCTTTTGTAATCACTCTGGTTCCTCTGGCACTAAAACTGGAGTAATCTATTGTATATGCATATATTCCATTGAGCTAATTAAACTATACATTACAGGCCTCACGTGTTCTTATATATCCTGTTCCCGTGAGGTTGTGATAATTATCAAATTATGGATATGCTGAGCCTATTCAACTGGTCTGTTATAATCATATCTGGTGCTTCTGTTCTGTGGTGAATTACTTTAATGCATAATCCAACTCGTTAAATCTACGTCTACTGAAGAGGGAATGAGATTTCCAGTTTTATTATATAAAATAGTGATAATGGAAATAAGAATACCCGAGAAAAGAGTGATGATGGTGTGGCTTACTGGGTTTAAATTACAGAAGAATAAAATACATGGCAGTGGAGGGTAGCAAAAAATTTCAAAACATTGTTGTGATTCCTTTTTAAAACAAAGGCAAGCAGGTAGATCCATCTGATCAGTCCAATATAAAGAGTCGAAAAATTCCAGTTACAATTTATTGAAAGATCACCACTTGTCTGGTTATCTTTTAGAGGATCACAACTCTCCATCATAGTTGATGAAATCTTTCTCTGGCGACTTGAAAGTTTAAGAATTAAATTGTTGATATCTCTGGCTTTCAAGTCTTCAATCAAACGTGTCTCTCCAAAGGCTGTGTTTGGTTTGAAATAGAAAAACAAGGAAATGGAAGGGAAGGTGTATCGGTTTATCTACCTGTGTGAAATTTGTTTGTTACTTGAATAGGAATTGTTTGGTTTTTCTTTTTATGTATAATTATTTAGGGTGTTAAAGTTTAATGGCAGGATTCAATTTAAACATAGACTTTGTGATACTTTCATTCAATTAAATCAAAAGTGGCGAGAGTTGATCATTTGGGCCATCCACCGTCTTTACTAATGCAACAATGATACTATATATGCTTGGGCACAGATCTGAACTCGTGTTTAATGGCATCTTCTCAACTTTCTCTTTTCTCGGTTATTTTCTATCAAACCAAAACTAGCCTTAGCTTAGGTTGAACCGTCGATTCCCCAACTAAAGTTCCACTGCATAAAGCAGGACCTAAAATGAAAATAATTGATATCCATGAACGGGGGTGCATGACTGCTAGGACTGTTGGTTGGAAAGATGGATAAACTGGTTATTTGGTTTGGTTTTAGTTTTCACACACACGTATATGTATTGTAAATATTTAAACCAAAACCTCAGTTTTGCTTAATAAAGGATCGGTTTCAGTTTAATTTTCAAGTAATCCGACCAGATCAGATCGGTTAAAAAAAATAATAAACCAACCCAACCTAACCCATGAACAGCCCGAAGTGCTAACTCTATGGTGAGGCTCATTTTGGACTACTCTGGCCCCTTCTCTCTCTAATTTGATACATTGATCTACTACCACTACAATCTTATGTTCACATGCGTAGGTGTTTGTTTTTAAGAAGGCACATGTTCACAGCTTCTATTGGCTGTTTGGTGGTCTCCTCCCAATACCCCATTTGGATGTCCACACCATCACCGCTTTGTCTTTGTTATCACTCTCTGAGCCGTTTTTTTTTTTTTTTTTTTTTTGGTCTTTGCCAACTCAAAACTGCAACCAAGATAATATCACGGATGCCACGAAGATACCTTGGAGGGAAAGAAGGGCAACAGCAATCCCTCAGCCGTAGCTGTAATCGTCTATTTTGACAATCTCCATCAGCAGCTCCCATCACAATCCCTTCAGTTCAATACATATAGAAATTGGAGGGAGGGTCAATTCGCTCTGGATTCTGAAAGATGCATTGACGTGTTAGACTCTAACTCTGTGAGGACTATGAGCTTTTATGAGTCATGACCCTTTGGCTACTCAAAATGCAAGGGCACATAAGTAGTCTTATTGGAAAAGATGGGAGGGACCTCACAGACTACCTACTTATGTGCCCTTTCATAATGTGGGTTGCGTCTTATTGCATTCCTCTCTGCATGGTCGGTTGTCTGTACTTGACTATGAAATATGAATTGTTATTCTCTGCCTAGGCTTAATTATATTGGGGCAAAGAAGTATGTGGGCCGACACACATAGGGTAGGCTTGTTATGGCTTATCTTTGTCGATTGTTCTTCTATATTAGCCTACCTAGGCAGCTCATCTTGTTGGGGCACGAGGGTAGTATGTGGGCCGGGATACAGTGGATATGATCATATGATGGAGCTAAAAGACCACTAAAACATGAAAAATATATATTTATATCTATATCTATATATATATATATATATATATATATATATATATATATATTGAGGAGAGATAACTTTTGACTTACTTCAGAGTCTTGAATTCTTTTAGAAGAATATACAAATGGATGCCAAGGTTTCTTTACTACCTACCTTAGAAACCCAAGAAAATGTATCTTCAATTCTAATGTTTTTTGGGACTCTCCAACTCCACATTCTTGTTTAACTCTTATGTTCATAATTGGGTTCCATAGAAATTGAGGCTGCGTTTGGAAACGATGCAAATAAATGTGAATGTAAATATGTAGAGTGTAAAATAGTTTATATAAATTGCAAAGTTAGGTTAATTTTGTACTGATCAATTTACTTTCATACCAGACAGACTTTTAGCTGTGATGGATGCAAACATGAATTTCAATAAAACATTTTTTTTTATCAATAGTCCACTTGAATACAAATTTACTTCTTTTTTATTAATGTACTTTTACATCTTATTATCAATATAAATATGCATTGGTTTGTCATTTGTCAATACATAAATGAATTATTGCCAAACACAGGCAAAAGTGAATAAGAGTGAATTTACCCTGAACCGGAATTTACACTCTATTTACATTATTTCCAAACACAGCCTAAGCAAAATCTTCTCTTATTGCCTAAAAGGCTTAGCCGCTTAGGTAACTACAGTTCAATTTGGAACCATAAAATTGGTCATTTTGGAGCCGGGCTAGTGGTTTATAATTAAGAAATCATTTACAATAGCTAGAGCATTGCTAGTCTAGAGTGAAGCTCTTAATTCCAATTAAATTTTCAGTGAGATAGAGAGAGAAAGAGTATTAATTTTTTATATGAAATAAATAAGGAAAATGATGGTTCAGTCCAGGGTCAGATTTATAGGCTCAAAGTACATTTTGAATAGGTGACAGTTTGGAATTCATGCCAATTAAGGGCGGGGTATAAATGCATAAGGTGTGGGTTTTCACCTTTTAAATATTTATAATTTTACAGTGGAAATCAGAAAATTTCTACATTAAGCCAGTACATACTTATCCGAAAAAATAAGGGATAATGGCGCAATAAACCCAAACTTCAATGTTGATTCGAATTAAGCTAATCCTAAATAATAATGGTGCAATAATTACGTACAAAGTCCTGCAGCTCCTGCTTACAATTATTTTTGGTTCCCGATAAACTTAACACGGTCGTGATTATTTGGCGGCTATTCGTTTGATGTTTCCAAAATATTGGAGGCCCTATGCTAATTGATAACAAGGTCAGAATTGGACGATTTTGCATTTCTGTGGGATCTCACTGCAGATGGTGTTTCCGCACCGAACGTAATAAAGGTCGATAACGTGATCAGTTCTATACCATTCTAAAAGAGACGAAAAGGAAGTGCTCCTTACGTGAGGGCTTGACTAGTCAAATATGGTGAATCCATTTTGTTCTAACATGTCAATAGCGATGATCACAGTTGTATTTTACTTACAATGTTACTGCTCTATGGAGCCTCGCTTTATTACACATAGCTAACAAGACAAAAAGCAGAAAACGACAGGTAGATGCCGTTCAAAAGGATTGATTATGATCTAGCTATACGAATGAGGTTCAGGCCGCTGGCGCAGATGCCGTCTCCCAGCTTTAGAGGACACTTTGGTAATTTTACTTTAACAATAATTCCATCCCTTGACAGGAAAATAACGGTCGTGAACGGGCAAAACGGGCGACGTTGCCTCAGTTTAACTATACGCGAAGAAAAGGAGAGCGCTCTCTCTCTCTCTCTCTCTCTCGGGTGATGGTTTTGGTGGTCAATGTTGTCATGTGTCAATTTTTGCAAGTTAGTGGATAAAAAAGCGGACTCTATGGGGAAGAGGATCAGAGGAAACCTCTTGAAGACCTCAGCAGATGCAAATGCTTTCATCTTAACAACTCCGGAAGTTCTATCAATATACGACAAGGACATCCAACTATAAGTAGGTATTTCTCGCTCGCGGTAAAGGACCTTTTTTGGAACTACACTCTTTGAATACCACTTTGTACTATCTCTTCGGCCCGGACCAACACTATTTCAACCTGCCCGACCTAACTACATCCTTCTTGATCTCACTAACTTGAGCGCCGGAGTACCTACCTGGGGAACAATTGATCGGGCCTCTGACCTTTCTCTTGATTGTAGATCTCAATGCACGGCTTCGTCTTTTAACCTCGGCCTCGTCCAGTTGGTAGGACAATCTAATTGTGTCCTTGGATCGGACAACATCAGATTGGCGTCGTTTGTGTGGAACGAATAAAAAGTCATTTCCCAAACTCCTCTACGTGCACTAAAAGCATCCATGCCTAAGAACACATCCAAACACTCTAGAGCCTGTTCCCTATCTCGAGGATCTTGCTCACTTTGCATCTCCTTACCTTGGGAGCCCCAGCATCAGGCAACAGTTGACCCCATGTAGTTACAAGCCATGTAGTAGAAGGATGACCGTATCCTAGCCATGATGAAGACATTGGGGCAATGGGCACACACCCCCCAAGTTACTCGCCCTGTCGCTTAGGCACCTACTATAGCCGATCCTCACATCGAGGACCCCAAAAGGCGCCATGTAGACAAGCATAGGGCCCAATCTAATCGCGAGTGACCGCGATCGTCCAGAAGATTTGACTCCCTAGCCTATCCTTGCATGCACGACGCCAGTAGTAGATCCCATCACTCCGCTTGAGTGCCAGCGAAAGAATGGCTCAGCCAATGTTTCTAGTAGCCGCTGATCTCGATAGTAGAATCCAACTTGGTCCGGGATTGGCCTACAATCCCGAAAGGGAAAAAGTCTATAAACAAGGTCCTAGCCAACAGAGATGTTGTGATCAAAGAACTAAGAGACCACTTGGCTGAAGTGGAATGTAGCCAAGCGGATAAAAACATGGCTCCTTCGATGGTCCAACCCTCGGAGCAACACCACAGCTAGCCCGCAAAGGAACAATCTTCATCCAGGAGATCGTTGATGAGCTTCCCCTAATCGGATGGCGACCCCCTCAATTTGAGAATTATGATGGAGCCTTGGACCCCAACGATCACATTGAGGGGTTCAAGGCAATAATGATGCTTCATGGCTCCTCCAAAGGTCTCATGCGTAAGGCCTTCATTGACACCCTCCACAGAGTCACCAGAACTCGGCATGCCTCCTTTCCTCTACGGTCCATATCCTCCTAGGAGCAATTGGAGACATAGTTCTTGGCATAATTCACTGCAAACCAAAGACTCTGGAAGACGTTGGCCAAACTCATTCAAGTACGACAAAAGAAAGGAGAGACCTTGAGGGAATACTTGGCAAAGTTCAATGCTGAGGCCTTTCAGGTCTAAGCTCTAGACCAATAAGTAGTTGTGACAGCCATCATGAGAAGACTGCGCTTCTCAATGTTCAGCTTCTCGCTGCAAAAGAACCTTCCATCCAACTGGACCACGCTCATGAAACATAAACATAAGTACATGAACGCAAAGGAAGCCCAGATGCTATGAAGGAGTGAAGATGACCAGCATGATTGGGAAGTGGAAAGACCATGATGAGCGCAGATAGGATAGAGACAGCAAGAGATAGGACCATCAACCTGACCATAGATCAAGGACCCTACTGCCGCCATATAGAAACTTCACTCCCTTGAGCGCATCGTGGGCTAAGATACTGATGCAGATCCATGACTGCAACTTCGTTAGGTGGATCGAAATGATGAAGTCCCTGAACAACAAAAGAAATCAAGACAAGTACTATGATTTCTATCGAGGCCACGACCACGAGATCAAGAGTTGACGCGACCTATGCCATCACTTGGAGGACCTCGTCCGGTGCAGGTACCTTGACGGGTTAATAGACATCATGGAACACAAGCCAAAGGGAGAAGAGAGCCACCTCGACGCACCACTAGCTCAAGCTCCCCCAGTCGGAGTTAACGCTGTCATCTCGGGTGGGATGGCCTCAGGAGGAGAGAGCAGATTGGCCTACAAAGCCTATGCCAGAATGCATTAGGTCGAAGACAAGGAACCAAAGAGATAGAGGCAATATGCTCCCATCGCCTTCATTGACAATAATCTCAGGGGGGTTTCAGACACCACATGGCGACGCCCTTGTGATAAACGACGTGATCGCTAACTTTGAGGTTCAACACATACTGTGGACATAGGGAGCTTGGACAACATCCTCTTTGAAGAAGACTTCGAATAGCTCGACATCGGTAAGGACCGTCTAATGACAGTCAATACTCCCTTGATGGAATTCTCCGAGGACTCCCTGATACCCAAGGGGAAAATCACTCTGCCACTGTTAATAGGCGACGACCTCATCACCATTTTGGTGATGGTGGACTTCATCATCATTTATGTCTTGTCTCCCTACAACGCCATCCTCAGCCAGTCCACACTAAATGCTCTACAAGCCTTAGTCTCAATGTACCACTTTGTCGTGAAGTTCCCGACCCCATATGGAGTGGGCGTAGCTCGTTGAAACCAGAGAATTGTGAAGCAGTGTTACTTGATGACCTGTAGAGGGAGACCACATGCCATTGAAGTGATCACCACAAAAAACATGGACTTGAGTGATGAACGACAGATACAACGCGGAAAACCCGTGGAAGACCTCATCTAGGTGCCCCTCTTCGGCGAAAACCCCAAGAAGACAGTCCAAGTAGGATCCCTCTTAAAAGGCCACCTTCAAGATGACATTGTGCAACTCCTCAAAGACAACACTGATGTGTTCTTATGGTTAGTAGCAAACATGTCGGGGATCGATGTAGAAGAAGAGGAGCTTTTCCTTGGAAATGTGGCAAGTGATCAATAAAGAAGTGCAAAAGTTATTCGATGCCAGTTTCGTTCGAGAAGTGACATACCCGGATTGGCTAGCAAATGTGGTGATGGTAAAAAAAGCCAACGGAAAGTGAATGATCTTTATCGACTTCACTAACCTAAATAGGGCATGCCCGAAGGACAGTTTCCCCATGATGAGGATCGACTAGCTCATCGATGCAATGATAGGGCACGAGCTCCTAAGTTTCATTGATGCCTTCTTTGGTTATAATCAAATCCAAATGCACCTAGATGACTAGGAGAAGGTGACCTTCATCATTGACCGAGGATTGTACTGCTTCGAGGTGATGCCCTTCGGCCTGAAGAACATAGGTGCCACTTATCAAAGGCCGGTGAGTCACATGTTCAAGGAATAACTTGACCAAAATGTGTAAGCCTATGTGGATGACATGCTGGTGAAGAGTGAGAAAGTTGAGCAACACCTTGCTAATTTGAAGGAAGTCTCCGATACCCTTAGGAAGTACCAGATAGAGCTGAACCCAACAAAGTGCACCTTCGGCGCCGATTCCGGCAAGTTCCTAGGATTTATGGTCACACTGAGGGGAATCGAGGCAAATCCAAAAATGATCAAAGCCATCCTAAACATGCAATCACCATAGACATACAAAGAGTGCAATGTCTCTTCGGACGACTGGCCACGTTAAGTAGATCCAAGCCAAAATCTGTGGACCAGTGCTTGCCCTCCTTCAAAGCATTAAAAAAGGTGAAGGACTTCTAGTGGATAGAGGAGTGTGAATGGTCATTCCAAGAGTTGAAACACTACTTGAGCTCGCCACCCCTGCTCACAAAACCAAGCTCGGGAGACCAGTTACTGTTATATTTGTCTACTAGTGATGAAGTGGCCAGTTCGGTCATAGTAAAGGTGTAAGGTCAGACGCAAAGGCCAATCTACTACACCAGCAAGGTCCTCACGGGCGCAAAATCACTATACTCAAACCTAGAGAAGGTCGCCCTGGCTCTCGTCACATCGGCAAGGAAGCTTAGGTTGTACTTTTAAGCACATAGCATCCAAGTATTCATAGACCATCCACTCAAGCAGGTCCTCCAAAGGCCAGAAACATCTGGGCGCCTAATCAAATGGAGCGTGGAACTAAGCGAGTCCGACATCAACTATGCACCTCGGCCTGCCATCAAAGCCTAGGCCCTAATTGGCTTCTTGGTCGAATTCACTTTCTCAATGTAGAACCTAGCCGAGGTTCCACTAGCTTGGACTCTCTATGTGGACGGGTTATCCAATCTACAAGGCAGTGACGCCGGGTTTATCCTCCTCGGCCTAGACGACACCACCCTGGAGCACACCTTGAGCTGGCTAAGGATGCCTCATGACAATCTCCACGGTCGTCCCCCCCTTCTTAGGCCACATTGATGCCATGTGTAATGGAAGAGCACGACTAAGAAGGAGTGTCCTACACGAACAAGGAAGTTGACTTCGTTGGAGAAGAGGAAACCTCCTAAAGACCTTGGCAGATGCCCTCATCTCGACAACCCCAGAAGCCCTATCCGTCTTGCACACAAACACCCAACTATAAGTAGGTATTCCTCGCTCGAGGTAAGGGACCTTTTTTGGAACTGCACTCTTTGAATACCTCTGTACTATCTCTTCAGCCTGGGCCAGTACTATTTCAACTTGCCCGGTCGACCACATCCTTGTCGATCCAATTGACTTGAGCATCAGAGTACTTACCCGGGGAACAACTCCTCGGGCCTTTGACCTTTCTCTTAGTTGTAGATCTTGGTGCACGGTTTCATCCTTCCACCTTAGCCTTGTCCAGTTGACAGGACTATCTGACTATGTCCTTGATTTGGAACACCTCGAATTGAATAACATCACTACTCAAGAAAAATATAGAGATTTTAGCTACATAGATCTTCGTCTCGAAGGTCTGAAAATCTCTGCAGATTCATGCATCCAATTAATCTTCCTCTGTTATCATCATCACCATTATGGATTATTTCAGCGTCATCAAGGTCTTGGAAGTCGAATTTGTTCATCCTAAGAGGCATCCGGCCAGTTCTTGTCTATCTACTCTTGTTTCCTATCTCCAATAAGTTCTAGTTGAATTTGCCAATCTCAATGTGTTATAAAATTGGATATGTTCTAAAACCTTCAATGGTACAGATTCTTCTATATGTGTTGAATTTCCGCTTTGCAGAGTTGAATTATTGTTGAAGTTCTTCCTTTGGTTGATTATTTCGCTTTTGAGCTTTAATTCATTAGATTTTTTTTTTTCAGATTTTCTTTTTCCCCTCTTAGACTGCTGATTGGAATTACACGAACGCCAATTGCCGGAGCCGGAGAAGACAACCAAGAGAACCAGTCATTTCTCAGCACCCGACCACCCATTTCTCCCCAACATCCATAACTGATGAATCAGACCATCAGAACGCCCAAAAAACAACCTAGAGAACCAATCAATAACAGAGCATGATCTTGAAAACCAAAAGGAACCCAGGTTGGAGAATAGGCAATTAAGTACAGACAAGAAACAAATCCAGTTCTATACATTCCCGTTGTTGCATCATCATTATCTTGTCAAGTTCTATTCAGACCTCACAGAAAAATGTTTTCCAATATATTCAAAAGTTAAAAAAAAAGGGTAAAACGGTCTGAAATTGTTACGTTCCAAAAATTTAAATACTGAATTGTGGCATTTTAAAGTTGAGAACCAAATTATCACTACTCCTGAATTTTGCCTAGCTATTTAGGTTGTTTTTGGTGTATAGAGATGTGGGCTTTAACGACATGGGATGGAAGGTCCAGAGATTTCGAATCTCACGAGGGAGAGGGACCATCTGAATCAACCACCTGCACATCTGCATACCTTTTCTCTTGTCCAAACAGGTAATTTAGAATGCGAATGAGCTTTTCTTCTTGAGGGGCAAAGTGCCACTGGGCTGAAAACTTGTCTAGAAAAAGGGGTGATAGGGTGAGATGCATGGACAAATTCTTAGCTGTCGTGTCAAAATTATGTTAACAAAAGGGTCCCAGAATCTGCTGTGTGTCAATGGCAAACTCTGCTTCTCTTGTTTTATATTACAATGCTTCATAAAATGTTAAACAAAAGGACTACTAAGGAAATCATTGTATTCCTCTAATGCTCTCAGATCGGACAAAATATCAGGAAACCTCATTTAGGGTTCGATCAAAATAATCGGTACCACATCGAAAAGCTCACTAATTCACTGGTTCAACCATTTGAGTCTCACAATAGTACCGGCTTCCTCTGCTGGTTTTGATATTACCACTGTAACATTCCCTTTATTAAATTTATATGGTGTTGGTGTCTAACAACTAACAAACTGAAACTCTTTCTAGGGTCGGGATCGGTTACATTTTTCCTACACTTTTCATCTAAACTTCCATTCACAAGTGTAGGGACATCTGAACCCCTTGAAAAAAAATAAAAAATAATGAACCCAAAGAACAGAAGAGAGACCTTTTTATTGATGTTGATCACATGGGCAAAATTAAAACTTTAAAGAAGAGGATCTAAAAGCATTAGAGATTAGGGTAAAGGTGGCAAAGACATAGTTTTTTTTTTTTTTTTTACTGTGGATGACTTTTATTTCTTTGGCTTGTTTATTTTGGTTTATGTTTTAAATTTTAATTATCATGTAGAGGTTTTATCTTTTATGGCTATATCATTATAGGGATGGTTTTTTTTTGGGTTGGTCCGGTTATATTTTTTTCTTTGGGATGTAAGGGCGTGTTTGGCCCTTGTTTGTATCTTCTTCTCTCATTTTATTTAATAAAATTTTATTTTACTACCAAAAAAATAAAATTTTTGGCACAGGAAATCTGCACAAATTCCTTCATTGAATGAGAACACTGCATTAATTGGCATGTTTAAAATGCTGCAGTGGGTTTTCTTCTTTTCATACCAAACTTCAGTGCATGATTTTGGCTCAAATTATATAATCGATTGCTACCATGCAGACTGCAATTGTTGATTAGAAGAAGAAGAAGAAGAAAAAAAAGAAACTGGTCAGTATATGGACAAGCCAAACCAGGAAAATCGATAATTTTGGCCTTTTATACTGCAACGCTAGGGTTGGGCAAGGCATGAAATGACTAGACCTGATCAGCAGCAATAAAACCACCATTGCAGCTCATCTCTTTTTTCTATACAAACCTAATTTCATCTCCGACAAATTTGAACATCACGCTATGAAAAGAACGCCGAAAACATTACTTGCACGTATTGTGAGTATATAGAAACAAGAAATAACATCGGCTATATATTAGCCATCTGTTGCTGTTGGTTTCTCTCCAACTGTGTTTCAACTTTCAACTTTGAACTCCCCCCTAAAACTCCACCACAAGCAGCTTTTGCGATCCAGCTCTCCATAAAGCTTTTTGAGGATGACGAAATGAAATATTTGTGACGGACAACAAAGATAAATGTATTTATGCATGACTCTTTACGTCTCTAATAAGTAATAACTAAGGCTTTGGATATGCTTTCGCTTTTGATCTTTGGGCTGTGGTAAGTAGAATTGACCCGAAAATTGTTTTGTGCATTTGGTAATAATTACTTCTAAAAAACATTATAGTTTAAAGGCAAAGCACTTTTAAACATCAAAGCGCAAAACCTAAATTGGGACTTTCTGCTTTTGGGCTTTAAAAGCACAATTATCCGGAAGCTTATCCAAACGAAACCCAAGTTATTGTTATATTTAGTTTACTTTGGTGCATCTTTTGTAGTAGTTATATGTATACCTTAAGGTTATGTTTAGTTTGAAGGAAAATGCAGGGAAAGGAAAGAAGGAAATTTTTACAAATCTTGTATAAATTATCCTGTCTTTCTCTACCTTTTCCTTCAAACCAAACATAACCTAAGTGAAAGAACAAAGTTTTTTTTTTTTTTTTTTTTGAGAAACAATTTAACTTTGATTTTGTAATTTTACGCTATTAAGTTTTTACTAAAATAAACGAATTGAAGTCACCATATAGAAATTGTTGAACTATTTCAATCTTTTGTGGGAAATTGGAAAAAAAAAAAGGAATTTTCATAGTGTATGCTTAACATGGTTAAAAGCAACCTATTTTGACTGGTTGGAGCAAAAGAAGAATATTCATGGAATGCTCATTTTCAATATATATATTAGGTTGGGAGCTAATAATAGTTTGTAATATTCTATCATGCCAAACAACAGTTTTCAGTGCCAACAATATAGTGATGCTTTGTGTCCTGGTCCAAAATTTCACTGGTCAAGTGTTCAATGTACACAATTAGAATTGTTGTATGACACCATGACAATACTGCTAATGAGTCAAAATGCATGCCCCAACTTAACATTACTACTGGTTTGATTAGTTGTGGGCCTTGTATTTATTATTAGAAAATAAAAACTTATTTAGGGACCACGCCTAACAGCTTACATTTTTAGGATGAATAGGTTTTTGAGATGGTATCACGAGTTCTTTACAAGTGGTAGTGTCCAATCCTTATCACCCATTATAATTAATTAAATCTATGGGTGAGCCTGTGCTTGTTCATACTTTAAGCCTAACAAATTTTGGTGTGAAAAGGGATATTAAAAAATAAAACCTATTTAGGGACCTCCACCAAACACGACTTAAATCTTTTAGATTTAACGATTCCTGGAAATATCTATCAAAATAGAAGGTGTTATGGAATTTTACTGTGCAATTTGAGCATTGGAATAATGGTTGATCAAGTGGTAGTGTCCAATTCACCAAGTTTTTTGTGGATAAGTTTTTGTCTATAAAACTCCACCAATTTGAACTGTCTTACATTGGTGGAGTGTCAGGTTGGCAGTCGGCATTAAAACTTTTCAAACTCTCTTGAAGTTTGTCTATAAATTTACTAAAAAACATTTTTTGCATAAATATAATCTAAATAATTAGCATTAGGCCATTTAGGTTGAATGGTTCTTCGAAGAGTTGAGATTTTTTGTCAACAAAACACGTTCCAACCCTCTACCAACATGATGATCTGAACTCTTCATTGAGATGGTACATGAGAGCTTATTTGACCTAGTTATAGTGTTCGTTTCTCATTGTCCTCATTATAATTAATTAAATTCTGACTTTCCACGTGAGGGGGCAGAATTTGATACCATCTCAAACAACCATTTAATTTAAAAGTTTAAGTTGTTAGGTGAGGTTTTTGAATAAACTTTTATCGTTATATATATATATATATATATATATATATATATATATATATATATATATATATATTACATTTTTTTAATCCAAAATTGATGGCTATATTGCAACAATACAAGTTTAGGTGTACTTTAGAAATTAAAGGCAATTTTATTTTCCCATAGACCTATGAAGCAGCACCCCATTTATGAAAAAAAGTTGAAAAAAAGGAGAAATGAAAAGTGAAAAACAAAAGTGGGGATGCCGAATCACCTGCCTTAGTTTATTACCTTACATAATGATAAAAATAAAGTTTGACGTTCAATCAATAAGAATGTTTTTTTTTTTTTTTGGTAGAGATAAGAAGAATTACACAAGATGAGGGTAGCTTGGCCCTAAGAGCAAAAAAATTGGGGTGCAACATAAGAACTTCCATGAAGATCATCCATTCTAGTATTACTCTCGCCCAAGTACTTTTAACTTCAAAATTCTAATAAGATCTGATGCATTTGTGTTAATATGATTGCACCAATAAATAAAGAATGTTAATCTACTCTACTAGCATGCACCTGTTTCCTAAAGGCATATTACCTCTTTTCCTACTTTTCTGGATAGCTAACATACTTGATTGAATTCTTTGTGTAGGCTACAACATAGAGATTACATCCTTGGAGATCCTTCTAATGACAATATACATTGCAAATTTTGTCTTGACCTTTAAACCCCTATTGGAGATTTAAGTCTTTCAAAGATGCAATTCCAAGGTAGACAAATTTGGGAATGTGTCTTGTTTATTAGGCTTGATTTTAAATCATCTTCATTAGACAATTCTAAGTAGTTATTGCGAAGGCTTATTAACAGGTGGTGATTCTTCTGGATTCATGCTGTGTCCCGGAAACAAATCACTTGTACTACCCCCAGACTCAATAAAATAATGTCGTATGTAGGGGCAATTTGTTATGGTACGTGAATGCTACAATTGAGTGGCATTTCGATGTTGTTCATGTTTAACATTATGCTGCTCATGTGTGATATTGGGCTTAGGCTGTAAATAGAATCCGATTGTTTACATTTAAGGCTCAGTTTGGAAGGAGTACAAATACAAATATATACAGTGTAAATACATATAAAATATAAGGTTTTGCACTCTAATATTTGTATTTGTACTTCTTCCAAACTGAGCCTAAATTTGAATTCGATATAATAGTAATTGAATCAAATCAAAATCCACCCAATCCAATCTCATAGAATCTGATTTGTTTTGATTCAAATAGTTATATTCGTATATACTTAAAATTTATATTGTATCTAACGATTAGCAGAATTGATTTGAATCAAGGGGCGGGGAGGGGAACCATGCCCCCCTGCCTTGAAAATTGCCACTATTCTCATTAAAATTTTACTGTATAAATATAAATATGTACAGCACAAATATATACAAATATTCAAGGCTTTGCACTCTACATATTTATATTTGTACTCCTTCCAAACTGAACCTTATATTTTAACCCTCCATCTATTGTTTACTAGCTTTTGGCCCCCCAATATATCCTTTTTCCGGCCCCTCCAAAAAAATCCTAGCTCTGCCCCTGATTTGAATGTTATACTTTTACTAAAGTATCATAGCTTTAAGTTTCATATAAACAATTTTCAATTTATTTTGTTGATAAAATATAACATGAAAATTTTTTAGTTCATTTTATCAATGATCGATAACATTTTGCCATTTTTAATCTAAATCATTATTTATACTATTTAATATCCAATTGCAATCTGAATTCAATTCAAATCTGCTGTACATCCAATCCAATGGATGAGATACGATTTAAATTCAAAGCAAATCAAATTAATTTAGATTTACCCCATATCCGTTTCGATTCGATCTATTATTTGCAGGCCTAATTGGGCTAGTTGCTTAATGACTACTTTGCTCTTCATTTATGAATATGGCATATAAAATTAGAGTGTAGGTTCAGGATCATCCATCCGAGATCAAATCATCCTCCCACAACGTCCCATAGCACATCCCTGTCGTATATTAGAAAAATCTTCCGATGATAATATCAGAAATTGATGAGGGTCAATATAAACAGCCTGGCACTTACAGGCAGTTCGTCACAGGCAGTTCCCCACAGACAATTGCCACCACATGACAATCCCGAGGAGCTCACCACCGTACCCTGCGTTTTACGGGATTGTGACTTGTAACGACTGTATTAACTCACCCACTTTCCGATTTAGGCAGAAATTGACAACCTTACCGGTTGGTGGTTCTATGCCCACCTAACACGAAACCAAGTCCCATCACAGCGGTAACCCAGGAACTTCTCCACCAAATCCACGAGGACTCCAATATATAAAGATCTCACCCCCCAGAGGCAAGGGGGCGAAAAAAAGGAGATGGTAACCCCTGCTCTCTAGCTCTCTCGCTCTCTCATTCTCTAATATCATTATCAGCTCACTACTAAGTGTTAATTTAGCCATCAGAGTGACCTCGCCGGGTGTATACACCCCCGGGCTCTCTGATTCAATTCATACAAGTCTCTCAGTTCTCGCCGTCTACAAAAATGAGCAGATCACCTTCAGCTTGGGCACAGCGGGGTCGCTACGCTAGGGAGCTCCACTTCAGCCTCGGAGTCATTGGCCACTTGGGAGCAGACGAGGTAACAACTTACTTAGCCAAAAAATAATACGTTACCAGAAACAGTTACATCAAAAATGATGATATCATCATTGGGATGGGAGATGTTCTCAATATAAGACCGAATATACTGTAGAACGTTGTGGGGGTCTGATTTGAAGTCCATCCAAGAGTGGACCACATAGATTGGTTTGATTTTGTATGCTGAGCGTGGGAGGAACTAATGCTACCAAAACTCGAGTTTGATTTTGCCACTTGAACCGACGAAAATATATGATATGGGAAAAGGACGAAACAATAGACACCTTTATTGATCAGAGTGCCCGTAACCTTGAGTATCGTCCTGTTCCCCAGATGTATTGACGGAAAAGCCCTCGAGTTGCAGCTACTCGAGTTTCCTTGGGCATTTCCACGCGTTTTCCTCGACACACATCTCTCTCACTCCAGATTTCAGAATCCAGAATCCAGATCATCAACCAATCCCTTTAGGAACTCGGTTCCAAGGTCAAACTTCTCTTGCCTAGTTGCCCACCCCCTCATTTCAACACCACTCATGGAGAGGAGAGGAATGAGGATTATAAATGTATATCGTCCAAATTAAACAGACCTTGTTGTGAGACCTAATAAAACATTCCTTCAATTCTTACAAGCTAGCTTGATTTTGCCCAAAAATTATGAAGACTGATTATTCTTCTACATCAGTAGTGAAACAAATATGAATACGTGACTGAGTTGTTGAATGACAAATCAAGTTAGTGGAGATAAAGGATTGCGTGAGGTTCTTAAATAAACATGGGAGAAGTAGGGGCAGCCATCTGTTGAAAGGCGTGATAAACAGTTAAAAGAGAGTTGCGTTAATTAAACGCAAAGCTACAAATTAAGCAGCTAGCACTGCCATTTATATTTTCTTGCTCTACTGCTGACTGCTGATTTCTGTGCTTGGCCTACTCCAGAGTCCAGACTAATTCAACCTCCAACCTTAAAAGTTAATTTTTTGAGACAACTGATGGAAATTTAATTTATTATTTGATCGATCTGAAGCATGGAAACAGTTGATCCCATGTTGTAATAGATACCAAACAAATTAAAGGACTTAATATTCCCTCATCACTAGATGACTCCAACCTTCATCAAATCAATACACTATTCTTCAAGATTGGAAACCTTCTCTCTCTCTCTTTTCTATAATTCAGAGTTGATTAATTCCATATTCCAGTTGGTCATGGTGTACCAATTGGATTCATTTTTAGTGTCCATAATTTGGTTGAGGGGAAAGCTACTAACTCATCATGAAATAATGGGGCCTCTTGGGAATCATTGATATGATCTGTGATGATTTAATCAACTAATTAACATTAATGGATTCCGGACCGCACTCCCTCTACTGGTCCCCAAGTAATTAAATGTCAGTCTGTATTCTGGTATATTGTAATTGCTCCTATATATGTAGCACTAAGGAGAACACTTGTTGCTTGCAAGAATATATAACAGCCCAACCAATTGGGATTTTTCAAATGATTAAAATACAAATAAATAAGTAATAATTAATAAAATATAAAAATATAGAAAGAAAAAGAAGTTTGTTAGTTAGAAAGAGAAAAATATTCCATCCGGCTTTACAAAGCACCAAGGAAAATCTCAAAAAGGTTATATATTTTAAAACCAAGAAGACCCCATAAGCATTAATGTCAATTTTCCGGTATATAGAATACATTTATTTACACATGATATTGGATACTATGCTAGGAGTGACTCTACATATCCTGATTCCATCCATAAATTAAAAAAAAAAAAAACTACTACTATTAGTCTACTACTACTATTACTAAAGGATTAAATTAATTAAAAGAAACAAAATGTCTAAATCACATTAGCTTTCATCAAAACATGTCGTTTTCTTATTTGCTTGTATGAGCAAGATCACTATATAGACTAATCTTCCAAATGCTAGCTAATATATGACAAAGTCTTCAATAACTTCTTTTTATACATATCTGCCTGCCACCATTCATATGTAAGGCTAGTAAGCAATTGACAAATGGAAACCAACAATATTTACAAAAGTGAAAGTTGCTCTAACACTTGGTAAAGAAAAGATACTTATGAAGTAACTACACCAACTAAGATCTCTCTCTCTCTCTCTCTTCACACACACACAGAGTCACATGATTTTGTTAGGTTAAGATGCTCTTTTTTCTCCTCCTTTTTGTGTGAACCTTATGCAACATCTAACAAGCCATGCAAAATGGTCCCCCATATACTCCTCGTGTTTGACACTCTTTTTGGTTTCAAGGATGAAGAATGCTTACGTAGAGAGAGAGAGAGAGAGAGAGAGAGAGAGGGTTGAAGGTGTGTGCAAGCAGAAGGGTCCCCCACCTAAAGTTAATAAAAGCTCTTAGTGAATTTAGAAACTCTCACTAACCTGTCTGCATGGTGGTGGCGTGGGCGTGACAATATTAATTCAATTTGCCACACTTGGGACCACATCTCTTTTGTTTATTACCAATCACACAAGCTTTTGTGTCCCTGATAATAACCAAAACCACTAATGACTATTGACTAATACCATTACATACCAAGAGATATCCTCTTCTCCCTCTCTCCACCTCCTATTTATATCCCCCTATATTATTCATTCCCATCTTCTCCACCCACCACCCATACTCCCGGTAAACAAGAAGAAGAAGAAGAAGAAGATCAACGAGTGGTGATGGTGAAGCTAGCGGGTCTCTCTTCCCCTTCATTCCCCTACTGCAGCAGAGCAGCTGGGGCCTCGCAGCTTTTCCTTCAGTCGTGCACCACTACCAGTTGAAGCTGCCAGCATGATCTAAACTTTCCTTAAAAAGGGAAGATCAGATCATGCGGCAGTTTCACCTGTTGGTGGGAGCACGAGAAACGATCCCTATTGAACTTGAACCAACCATTAATTGCTTTTCTATCTGTGGGCGTCCCTGTTACCGATTTGGTTTACTTGCAGAAATCCTGCGAAAGGTTTGTGCTCCTCTTGTATTTGATTTTGGCTCATCTGGGTATCCATAATTTTGAGTTTCCTCTTTGCCTTGCCTTGTGTGCTCCTTTCTCTACTTGTTTCATGGTTGTCTTATGCTGTTTCATTGTGAGTGTTGTGCCGCTATTCTTATTCTCCCAATTAATTTATGTGGAGATTCTTAACAGCAGATCGATCCCAGATTTGTGAGGGTTTTGAGTGATAGAATTACTGTTCCAACTCTCAACCCGGCTGGCCGGCTGGTGCTCTGATCTCTCTCTCTAGATCTCTCCCTTCTCATGTGTGCATGTGTGCATGTGTGTGCTGTGCTTCCCCATCGATGACTGAGCCTTGGTATTCATTCCTCTACTGTTCTTGTAGATTTATACAGGAGTATGCATCAATTTTGCACATAGTACCTTGATATTTTAGTAACCGCGTGTATTTCTTCCTTTAAACGTTTCATTGAGGCGAGGTTCAATTTCAATCGCTTTTCTTTTTTTTTTTTCCTCTGCCAAAGGCGGGGTTCAATTCAATCCTGACTCATCTTTAATTTGGTCGTAAGAAGAAACAAAATCAAGGGGAACAAGGAAAAAAAAAGTTGAATTTTTGTCTGTTATATTTGTCTCGAGATATATCTTCTTATTTTTAATGTAAACTGAGATTATTTTGATTCAACAAATTGAGAGATCTGACATCTGAGGTAGTCTCTGTCACCAAAATTTTCATGAAAACACAGGCTAAAAAGAACTACATGAAGTAGAGTGAATCTGAATGGACTATACTAGGAAAATGTTGTCCTACTGAAGATGTAAATGCGGGTAAGACATTATTCTGAATTTATTGGTTGTAAATGAAAAAACTCTTTTCTTTTGGGCTGGTGACTTTTTGCTAGTTTGGTAAATGAAAGGTTTGGAAATAAAGTTCTCAAGACCAGAGCCATATATGCTTGTATTGTTATCGAAACTAGCTTTAGTCGCTCAGTTTTTTTTTTTTTATTTCTTGTATTTTGTGTAGCTATAGGAGCAAAAGTAGAAGCTGTCATGTGGGTTAGGAACCATTTGAGGTACGTTTCATGTCTCTAAAAGAAAACCTTGCAGATCCAGTTTTATCTTATGATGATGCAATTAAAAAACGAGCAAGCAGCAACCGTTTGATAATTGATATATATGCACGCTTTCCAGACAGTTGAAATTAAAATGGTTTGGAAAACTATTTGCAACGTAGAAACTAGTTAGAGAAAGGACAAGACTCGACCATTTGCTATTACACATTCAGGGGTATTAAAGAAAAAAGGCCTGAATCTATGATGACAATGGCTTAATTGTTCATCTATTTCTAAAACGTGGAACATTGATCATACAACAAAAGAAACAGCATTCTTAATATGGTAGATTCCTATGTAAACCATATTGTAGCCAGCTTTCTATGTGCCTATTGACAAATCTTGACAACTTCTCTCTCTCTCTTTCTCTCTCTCCATTAATGCATGCATTGCATGAAGTCCAAATTCCATTGGCCTTAGAGTCCGCCTGCATGCCTTTTTGAACTGTGTGTACCCACGTAACTAGAAATGTCCCTGATTTGATTCTTTCACTCTAGGGTTTCTTGCATTCCATTTATGGGTCATTTGCACGAAGTGGCATTAGCTAGGCATCTTTGGAGATGGATAGATGGGGCTTGTGATGATGCTGAGGTGGCACTAAGAACAAGACATAAGTGCTCAAAGTAAGGTATCAATATAGAAAATTTCTATTCGAGGAGGAAGAAGAAGGTTTATAGCATATAAGCAGCTTTGTTTTTCTTTCTTCTTCTGTGGTGTTTTCTTTTCTTTGTTTTTTTTTTTTTTTCCTTTTTTCCCTCTTTCTTTTTCTTTTTTTCTTTTCCTTTGTGGGTGGATTGGGGGAGGAGTAGCAGGTGGGCAATATGTGTACAAGTATTCATTATATTCAAACCTAGGATATATCAAGCGAGTTCTTTTTTTTTTTTTTTTGACCCCTTCTATTTGGGTGTGTTGGTATTTAATTCCGATATTCAACCACATGCTTTGTTTGGTGATTTCTATGCTCAAGTTTAGAAGCCATTTGCCTTAGATTTTCCGTTTCAATGTCTTCAATTCTACATCAAGAGTGGCAATAGATCAGTTCTAGGATTGGAAATTTAGGGTAGTTTCAGATAGGTTCTGGATGAACCCTTGACCAATTTCTACATCTGTATGTATAGTGGTTTTCTTTCTAGCTACTAATATCTGAGCTTATTAAGCAAATGACAATACATTTAAGGTCATGCTATTGAAGTTTTCAGAAAGTCCATCTGATTGGAGCATTAGAAATCCATACTAATTATATATCAGTAGTTACCTAATGCTCTAATACCAATCTCAAACTATGCAGCAAAGTTAAACTGATTTTTGTTAAATCCATAACACAATTGGGGAACAAATTGAAGTATATTTCAAATATATAGGAATATGTCCCATATTTATCAGATGTTACATGTAATAAAATTAATTGTCTCATTTTAGCTTCTCAGGAACCAACAAGTTATCAGCTCCAAGGTATTTTCTTTTTGTGTTAAAACAATGAAGATTATTTCATTTCTTGAAATCCTGAAATGATTTTAGTTTTATCTTTCCTTTAGAATGTGGAAATGGCACTACTATTCATGTGCTTTTAAATTTTTCAAAATAAGCTTTGAATTCATGGACGATGTAATTGTCAACACCCTCAAATTATACTGGTTAGAGTGATAAATTGTATTTGTTATAGTAATTGGTTTACTAATTATCAATGTATTGAGATATATAGTTAACTACTTAAATGATACCAACAAACATGAAATAACCTTAACTAGTCAAATAATACCACTTCCAATTGAATGATTTGAATAAATTCCAATTTCCAAGTACTTGTATACGGTAGCCAAACCAAACCAATAGATATTTAATGTTTTTTGAACTGATTATATCATGCATCTAGGACTTTTGAATGCATTATTTAGGTCTTTTAATTTTATAATTACTATTAGACAAACCAACCATTCTTTTAACATTTTGTAACATATGATTTAATAACCAATATATATCTGGTTGCACGCAACTTTATTGCTGATTTAGGTTATTGCGTTTTGTTAAGCTTATAGAGTTGTGCTGTTAAAGCCTAAGCACAGAGGCACAAATTAAGTCGCATTCTTGCTTTGTGCTTTGGGACATAAAAGTGTTTTTAAAAGAAACTCTCACAAATGCTTAAAAAGCAATAGATTAATTAGTAGGGGTGAGAAAAAAAACCAAAAAATCGAATCTACCAAAACTGAATCAAAAATTCGGTTAATCAAATCGTCAGTTTGATTGCGGTTCAATATTTTAAAAAACCAAAGGTATCGGTTCGGTTTCAGTTAACCAAAATAGAAAAGCGGTTGTTAACCGAACCAACGGGTATACATATATTTATATATATTTTATGTATATATATTTTATATTTTCTATAAATTATGAATTAATAAATATGCATTAGATATATAAACATATATTTATAATATATAATATATTATTTATTATTTAAAATATAATATTATATATAATATTTAGTATTTACTAATAATTAATTATTATTTTTGTAATAATTAAGCGGCTGTTGGGCATCGTTGTCGTTTTCTGGAGCAACGGCACCACATCAACACCACGTAGGAAAAAATGGTGCTCTAAGAAACAACCATCTATTTAGAACCGTTTTTCCATAGAAAATGGTGCTTGAAAATCGGGAAGGCATGACTTGGAGCTACACCAAATTTGGCGTTTTCTGGAGCTACAGCTCGTTGCTGCCAACAGGACAGTGATATGGCACTGGATAATGGGTAGAAGTGTAGAAAATGTTTCTTGGAGCATTGGTACCAAACAAAAAAAGTTATTGTTGCTCCAGGAAATGTCCTACCTAACAACAATGATTCCAACACACACATCAGTAGCACTGGTGTTGCAACTACAGCATCGATGTCAAACATATACTAATTGTTTTTGTTTTGGTGGTGGGAAGAAGCTTTCATATTGACAAAAGTGGTCTATCCACCATCTGTAACATGCATAAAGGAGCACATAGCTAAGTCCTTGCTACTTTGTGATTATTATTATTATTATTATTATTATTATTATTATCAATGTGAAGTCCCTATTAATGATTTGTACCATAAATTTCACACATTCAATTTCCAAGTCAAACAACGCTAATATATACTTGTGATATATTCGATACAATTGCAGAAAATGTCAATTTTGAAGAACTGTGTAACCATAGAAATAGTGCTTAATGATCATAAAAACCAAAACTTGTGAGTGTACCCTAATTCTTTGTAAACCTAAGAAGGATAACCATGGCAATTAACTGCTAGCTCTAACTTTCGTTATGCTCCACTTGTATGACTGTATCTAGTTACTATATGTTGGTGGCATACAATTTATCATTTCTTAGCTTGATAAAATAAAATAATTTTCTTCATCGACATTTGAAGCATCAACTCCAGAAGCTATTTTTGCTACTAACTTTTTAACCTTAAATGTTTTGTCCCTATGGATTGCTCAACCTATAAAAGAAAATGAACTATATATTGGCTTTCTAAGTGGTCTATATTGAATCTAAATATACATTGATATATCTACCACACAATATTGTTCTAAACCCTTCATTAATTAAGGCAGCGGTGATTGCAGCAACTATATATAGTGGTGACCTTCTACCATTTTCTATAGTGTACATCAAAGGCCATATATGCAATTTCAAAACCGAAAACCCTCCGCTCCGACCATACAAGTTTGAAAACAATAACAAGATTGAAACAATTAATAAAGCTAGTTGAGGAACATATATACAGATGTGTAATTTGGGTTGATCATCAATTGTTACACTTTGAAAGGGCCTGGTGATGCAATTTAATTATTAGATTCATCAAATTGGATAATTGATTTGCATCCTTATTCCTACTTTGTCTGGTATAGTAAATTGAATTGGTTGTGTGCTTTGTGATCATCATCACCCTGCTTAAAAACCCTTGAAATAATTATCTGCAGTTAGAAATTGATGTAGTGCGATCTGATTACTCTCTGTTGGAGGATGATCTGGCTTCCAGTCGAGCAGCGAATTAGGTGAATCTGCATGACAACGGATCAGAGAACCCGGTGTGGCTAACCCAACAAGATCGCTCCGATGATTAAATTAGTAAACTGTGATGCGAGCTAAAAGTTTTGAGAGCTAGAGAGCTAGAGAGTAGAAAAATCATGCGTACCTTGTGTCAATGGAGTTGATGCCTTTATATAGTTGAGCCCTCGTGGGTTTTGTGGATCGGTTCTGGGATTTTCGTCATGAGGGGATCCGTTTCCGCTTTAATTGGGGGGTAATGTTATCAATTAATAAAGATTATCGATTTCGCCCGATTGGGGCGGGAGAAGATTAGGCATGCCGTTACGCGGTGTGATCCCGTGAGGTTCGGAGTCTGTTGGAGAGACTTCCGGGATCGTTACGTGGCGGTCCAGTTCGGCAGCCCCGAGCTGATGCTTCAGTCTTTTAGTTCTGAACATGATAGAATTTCAAGATGCCTCGATGTTGAGGTGACTCTGTGCCAAGGTGACTGAATACCCGAGCTCAATTGTTGCGAATTAGGCTTGCCAGGCTGAGGTATCATCTCTTAGTCAGGTCATGTCCACGTATCCCCTTTCGCTAGATTAGGCCAAATCACCTTTTATCAGAAATGCAGGTGATGCTATTAATTAATAATGTCAGACTAGTGTTGTGATGATTACCTGGCCTGGTTAGAAACAAATCAAATGGTGCTATTAGCTCCAAGTAGTTCCACATAACAATGTGTTTACCAATTAGTATTAAATCTGCCCAATGTCCCAAAATTGCTAACTAGTAATAAATCTGATGTATCCAACAGCCCTAAACAAAATTGAAGAATAGAGAAATGGATGATGAAGCATGTGTTTTTTTCCCCATTTAATTTACAAGTTAATTTCTTTCCGCTAGATTAATGTTATTGGTGCTGCATGAGCCCATTTACAAGTTAGAAGTCGTTGAAGGGTGTGAATTTTTTCTACTTACTTTTCCTTGTACTGAATTACAAGGTATGTAGTTGTAGCTAATAGCTTCCTTCAGTTTAATTAAATTACCAGATTTGGTCATTTTTAGCTGATACCTACCTAAATGTTAGCAGCTAGCTAGCTAGCTAGTGTAATTTTGAAAGCAAAATGAAATTACGATATTTTTAACAAGAAACATAAAATGAAATACGGTCCTTATAAATATCATGATCAATACATTATTAAAGAATACCTTATTGTCTCTCTCTCTTTATATATATATATGGGAGAATGACTGACCTTCAGACTGAAGTATATATATATATAGAGAGAGAGAGTTTTTCTGTCGGTGGGGATTGGGGAATGTGGAAGTGGGATCGAAGAAATGACACATAGAAGGTGGTACGTACATATATAGTAATGAATGACTAACCACATCCTCACATGAAATAACCCAGTTGATGTTACTACGTACGTACACTAGTATTTGGAATTTGTTGTTAATTTGCCAACTTGAAATGGAATTCACATACACCAACTCTTTCGAATCAGTACCAGACAATATACTAGACGTATTAATTAATTATTAGCTTCTTGTCTTAATTAATATGTTCATCCATCACTCCAGGCCGGCCTACGAATGAATTATATTCCTCCATGCCCATTATGAAGGGTAATAAAATAAATGCTTCTCTGTCAAACAGTCTTAAGACTTGAGAGATGGTTTTAATGTATGTGTCCTTGTGCAGCAAACATTTGGCATGTGCATTTACTATGTATTAGCTGTGAAAACTGAAGCGAAATCTGTCTTCCTATTAGCGACCGACCTCAATGGACTCTTGTGCACTACTAATTGAAGGTTGGTTAATTTGGTTTACACTCAGAATTTCCTATTTCCCTTATTTGTTTGGTTCATACTGTAATCGGAATAAGTATTGATTAAAATGGATTCTTATTCTCAAATAAGAGAGAGGAAATGATTATTTTCTCAATAAACCGGATTAATATATCATTCCACCAATACTGGGAATGGGATTCCTGTTTCGCCCAACCAAATACTTTGAGCATTCCAATTCTGATTCCAGTAAACCTCTATTCCTACAAACCAAACCAAAAATACCCTGAGCCTAGCTTTAATTTATAGCTACTCATATGACCATATGACACCCAAAGTACTCCACTGAATGAAATTTTGGCATCAAATTAAAGTACTTGTAGTTCTGTTTCTTTTTTTTTTAACCATGCGTATTCATGGTTTATCTGATCACCTTTTTTTTCTGGTATAATATCTGATCAATCACTTTCATTATTAGTTTATTGAAGTATTTATTCTTATTGTGTCTAACATATTAATTAGTTATTTAAAATAGACCATAGTACTGGAGTAATATATTATAGCAACTTGGACCAGGTTGGGCCCTGTTGAAGTTTGGATTAGGGTTAGGGTTGAGGCTTTGGCCAATTTAACCAACCAAAACCTAACTTCATATTTGTATCTATAAATATTAAATATTTATTTATGTATATATGCATTTTATCTATCTGTATGTATTTATATATATATCAACAATTTTAAATTCAAAGATGAGATTTTTCAAGGGTTCAATTCAATCAACCATGACACCAGAAAGACGTGATGTTGGAAAAACTTGTTACCGATCAAGTGGTATCATGGGAGTGATAACTAATCAGATGGTTTTTATCAAATTCAAGAGAAGGGGGATTTCATTAGTCAAAGCCGTTCTGATATCATAGATTTTTCCTTTTCCCAAACATGATAATTATATCCTTCTACATATAATAAAGTTAAAACCGAATACCCTCAACTCTTTCTTTTTAGTTTCTTTTATGAATAAACGTATTATATTACTCCAGAATTCAGATTATGAAAATATATATACAAGCAGCCATCCAAGCATACAGAGGATTATCAAATCATGTATCCAAGTTCAGTTGTTTACCAAACTGAGCCATTCTGTGACCGATTCATCGAACCTATTGAGAATAAATAAAAAAGACACAAAGCCAAGAAATAATAACATTTGACAAAAGGAAATAGAGAATCTGGCCAATCCAAATCCAACTTGAGCAAAGCTTCAGGTCAGGTTAACGTTAGAGTTGAAGGTGCCACAGCTCGGGTTGGGTTTAGGGTTGACCTCAACCTGACCTAATCGAACCTAATCTGCACTCCTAATCTAATCTAGCTCATCCTAAGCCCAAATGGGCCCACACTAGATGAGCTTGGTTACCGTCTCAGGTCTATAAACGATAATCACAGCCTTACAGGTGAAGGCCGGGAAGTTGTTGGGCGGGTTGCAATTATAATCGGAGGCCAGTCTAGCATTCCTCAAATTTCTGTTTCTCTCTCTCTCTTTTTTCTATAAAACCAAACATAGCTTAATAGATTAGAAAAATCCTTGTTCAATGTAGGCCCCTTCATTTCTTTCCTCTAGAGTTGAGAATTTACCATGATATTCTTTGGTTTTAGGAAGCAACTTTAACTCATTCATCATTGGCCTGAATACTTTGCTTGTGCATGTTTATGACGGTACTCACTATTCAACTATTGATGGTCTCAGGGATGCGCCTCTGCTCTGTAAAATAATTTGGTTTATTGTTGTTTCTCATCAGATTCTGGATACTGCTATATATAATATAAACCTCTGTTTGTGATGGTAATGTCGTCTAGTGTAACGCCATATGATGTTTTTTTCTTTTTGATAGATTGACCATAAAATAAGATGTTTGGTGGCTAGCATCTGATTAGCTTCTTTAGCACAGATTCAAATTTAATTCACACATCCATGACCCACATACATTGGTATAACATGAATTCTCACATCTATATCATGTTGAGATTGGATTCAGTCCTCACAAATGGTCTGTTTGGCGTGTCTTTTCATGTGATCTTTCGGTTGTTTATAAATCGGGCAAACCAATTTTTAGTCTTATTCCCGTTTGGTTCACAGAAGATCTAGTTGTCAAAAGGTGGAGCGCCAAAAAGACGTGAGAAATCCATTTTGGAAAGCTCCAAATGAAGCTTTTTCGCGTCTTTCTCATTTTATTATTGCACAGAAAGACATGTATTTGTCAAACTAGCTTCAGGCTGCTCAGATCTTCGTGCAAAAGCTCAATACGTCTTTTGACTATCAGAGCTACCAAAAGTCTTCCCAAAAAGACTTGCCAAATAGGCCTAAAATTTTCCATCACATCATCCTCACAACACTTGCAACCAATGGCAGAGCTAGGAATTTTTTTTAGAAGGTTTGAATCTATTTTATTACATTTTGACCCAACCCCCATTAGTAACCCCCCACACACTAGTATGGAGATGTTCCCAATACAGAGTTGCAAGTGTTGTGAGAACTGAATTTTAGCATGCCATAACAACTTTGCGTGGAGATCTTCTATTAACCTATTTTGACTGTCCTGTCCTTACAAGCTACAAACCCAATGACAAAATAACACCTCTCCTTAAAGTGTTATGCCCTTTCCCCTTTATTAGACACTTTTCTTGTAAAACTAAAATGCAAATTCAAATTGCAGGACAAGCATTGTTGGACCCCCTAACTTTGATAACGAACTTGTGCTTCATTTCTTTTCTGCATTGACAATCCTCTTCTTCTTCTTGGGTTAAATCAAAACATCCATACTTCTACTTCTTTTCTGCATTGCCAACCCTCTTCTTGGATTAAATCAAAACATCCAATAGTTCTACTTCCCAATCCACTCAACCCTATAAAAATACTTTTTATTTATTTTTTGCCTCTGTATTTCTTTTCTGGACTCCACCCAACTATGTGCTCACTACAGAAGTCAATATCATCGGGCCAAAAAGAAGCATATCTCCATTTCAATAAGTGTGTAATGGAAGGCTTAACGCCCTCCACCAGTCATTGTATGAGTGAATAACATTATACACAATTGAGGACAGTTGTTGTTTGTTTATTGGGCTAAATAGGTTAATAAGAGATTCAGAGGCCAAAATCTTATTAAAATAGTATAGGTTTTTAGTTTTTAACTCATAAAGACCTTTATAAACTTTTTTCTTCTTAGCACTTTATCAACCTATAAAGTTTACAAAAGAATGCCAAATGCAGCCTTAGATAAAGTGCTTTTACAAGGTAACATAGGGGTTGTTTTGTCCTTTGGGGTTCTAAAAAGGATCATTTACTAAAACACCTTTTGCAGTATCATGGATATATTAAAACCTACCCTATAGTTTGCATTTTACTAAAATATCCCCTATTATTTGCAACCAATTGACTTAATCTTCCTTCCATTAGTTGGAAGTGAAAAATGACAATCTTGACCTTAAAATCCCTTTGAACAAATTTAATCTACAAAAACAAAAATAGAAATGTCATTCTTGTCCTTTGTAAAACATGGGCAGCAACTCTTTTTCAGTAAAATTTATTGTTTGTTTGAAGAAGGAATACACACCATTATTGACAAAAAACCCCTAGATGCTATTGTTCTCACTTCTTCATTCTGCTATAGCCAAACGTTTATTGATAGATCTGAAAGTCAAACCTTGTATCTTTTTAGAAGCTTGAAATGAAATTTTGTGGGTAATTCTGGTATAAAAAAGCATGGGTTCATGCCCTGAAACATTTTCCACTTTGTTTATATGGCCATTACCATTTTTGGATAGAAATACAAAGGATTCTTAATAGAAGGTCAATTAAGTAAATTGGTTGCAAACTATAGGGGGTGTTTTAGTAAAACATAGACTATAGGGTAGGGTTTAGTAAATCCATGAAACTATAAAGGGTGTTTTAGTAAATGACCCTTTTAAAAATGTATCAACCTATACATGACAATCACATAGGAATATTCCATGTAGCTAATTGGTGAAATGGTAACTGTAAGGCCAAAGGGCAAAGTGCTGAAATCCTAAAGTAGAGAGGGTCTGTGTCACAAAACAAAGTTCAGAGATTAGTGTCATGACCCCCTAAGTACAAGGTGGGTGTCTATAATTTATCCTATGGTTTAACAAAGCATCCAAGCATATTTAAATTCTTCTATTGTTTTACGATGTCCCTAATTAAATATATCATGATGGTTCCTACTTTACAAAAACTATTAAAACATGCCTTTCTTCTTATGTATTTTACTTCATTCCACACTATTTAATGTCATCGTCATCGTCATCATCATCCAAGCCTTATCCCAAGTATATGGTGTTAGTTATTAGTCCATTCTATATAATGGTTGATGCTCTAATATACACATGACCAAACCAACCCCTGTTTGGTATCGCTTATGTTAAGTACTTATTTGAATAAGTATTTAAAAAAGGTGGCGGGTCACACAATAAGTGCCAAATAAGCACTTATTCATGTTTTGCGTAAAAGGAGTGAATAAGTGTTTGTTTTCAAAATGAGTATTTAAAAAAAAAAAAAAAAAGCAACCTATGAACAGCTTATTTTAAGCACTTGTTCCAAATTTTTGGAACAAAATTGTACCTATTATTTTTCTCAAAATCCAGTTGAGTGTCTTCTCCATTTGAGCTTCAACATGAACTAGTGGCGAAGGCAGGCGATTCGATGCTAAGAAATCATTCCAACTATGTGAATCTCCTCTCTTTTTCTCCATTTTTGCTCCATTTAGGCAATTTTTCATGGCTACAATTGTCATTTATTCACATATAAGTATTTATTAGTTAAGCAGCTCACCAAACACTGTAATCCAAATAAGTGTAAGTGATTTGGGAAAGAACCTCCCAAACACTAATAAGTACTTATTTCTCAAACTACTTATTCATCAAACATAGCCATAGTCTACTTTCTCTCATTTTATCACTTAATGAAGATGCTTCTAAGTTCTTACATATGACTTTATTTATGATCTTATTTTTTCTAGTTTTCCTACTCATCCATATCAGCGTATGTATTTCTGCCACTCATTTTTTAACATATTAGTCCCCGATGGCCCAACACTCTACTCCATACAATATAACTTGCCTTTTACTTTTAAAAACTTCCTTTTAATGTAAATAGTATTCATTTATCACATAAAAATCCTAATGCTCTCCATTTTACCCATCCTACTCTAATTTTATAGGCAACATTTTCCTCAACCTCTCTTTCGTTAAAAATTATCAAACTAAGGTACCAAAAAAATGTCACATTGAATTCTCTTACTCTCAGAAAAAGTGTATATCATAATTTGCACTTCATCGTTATACTATATATTCTTTTTTTAGTTATATTTATCTTAAAACATCATGTTTCTAAAACATTTGTCCATAAGTTTAATTTTTCATTAATTTCATCAATTAAAATGATGTCAACAACAAATAACATGCACCGCGGGGCCTCCTCTTGAATATGTTTAGCCAATTCATCCATGATTAATGCAAATAAATAAGGATTAAATGCAAAACTTTGGTGAAGGCCTATTATAACTATAAAATTTGACGTTTCTCCCATTGGTATTGTAACAATGTTTATTGCACCGTAAATATATCCTTAATTGGGTCTACAAAAATGTTTAATGTCATATTCATTGTTAAATTAAAACATTTAATTCATTTATTACAACTTTGACCCAAATCCTTTTTGGTCTACCCCAACCTTTCTAGCCCTTCAACTTGCAACAAACCATTTTTATCAATGGCATTCTGCATATGATTATACCATCTTTATCTAGTCTCTCATTTTAATTTTTATCACCTCATGGAGTTACATCTACATTTCTTCAAATGGCTTCATGACCCTATCCACCACATCAATACGTTTCCAAAGCATGTCAACGAACTTAATTATAAATTACTTCTCTTTAATTAAAATGCCATTCACATGCTCTTTGTGAGGGTCAGGGATACTATGGCCTTATTTGCATCTCCATATGTATACTTGTCCAGGCACCAGAAAACGAACATGGATTTCTTTTTTCATGCCACCGAATGCACTTATCCAAGCACCAGAAAACGAATGTGGATTTATTTCTTTTTCATGCGACCTACCAACTTAAACTCATGCACCCCTACTTTCCAGAAAACAATCCAGGTCTAACAGTATCTAAGACCTTGATGCCCTCCCTATCAGACTCTTACTAGATTCTCACTCAATTAGATAAGATTATATCAAGCAAGTCTCAATGATGTACTTCACAATTGACGCCTACAGTAAGCGCATTATTGTGATTTGCTTGATATAAATTGTAATCTTATGTAACTGTTGGAATCATCAGGTTGAGTGCTGCTGGACTGGGTTGTTAAACTTTGTCCTTGTCTCACAAAGACAAAATGCAGAAGAAGCCACAAGCCAGTATTAGTTGTCTCCTATTGTAATGCCTTGAGGTCTTGCAGGTTTTACTGTTTTAGTGATACAAAGCATTAAACCAGCCCTATGTTTACCCTCCGAATAAAAATACTATGTTTACCATTTTAATCTCTTAAGGTCTTGCAGGTTTTACTGCTTCAGTAATACAAAAAATTACACCAGGATTTACCCTCTCCAAGTAAAAACACTTCGTTTATTTTAATAATTTTCTTAACCTCCTAAGACATCCCTTTTATCCCTATCAATCTACATTTGGGCGCCCGATACTAGGATCTGACTAGTGACTAGGACTCTTGATGATCAGCTAATTTAAAATCGGACCTATTAACCTTACATTAATAATAATAATAATAATAATAAATACAAGGAGGGAATTACAGAGATGGAAGAGTGGAATATGGAAACCACATTCAACCACTCTTTTCCCAAAACCATATCACCTTCATATCACTTAACAATAGAACATTACCCTCTTCACATTCTCCTTGAGGGCTGGTAACGGCCTAACACCTGACTCCCCCATTTCTCGAGTAGTCCGGGCTGATGCTTGACAAACACCACCGTTGTCCTGCACATCTGGTTCCATGTAGAACCGAGCTCGAAATGCTGCTAAATGTGCATAATATGCAGGAGGAACTGCACAAGTAAATATCAGTTTGGCCATTTAGTAATTGAGATTAGACAAAAGCTGAGTTCAGGTAAGCTGAGTGTGCATAATTAATGATCAATTTTGATAATTGTGTTTGTATACAGTGCATGATATAGAATATGTAAGGAATTATTAGTGTTCCTATTCAAGACATGAGCTAATGATCAATATTGTAAGAAATTGATAGTCCTACCATCTAATTTCTCCACTACTACAAGATGGTATATGCTCAATGTCAATCTAGAGAAAAGCTGACATTGCGTTGGTAAGAATAATTTCTCCTAAAATGATAACCCCATAGCAAGTTTATTCCCTCTTTTCCATTAAGAGAGCTTAGACCTTTTTCTTTTGGGTAAGAAATCTTTAAGCACTTGGCTATTGTAATAAACAGCAATCGGGGGGCTTCATGAATATATTTGTCATTTCTCAAAGACTATGAGAGAATATGAAAGACAAACTACCAATACATCATCTTTTACATGGTCATGAGAGAATTTTGTAAAAGAACGACTTACCAACAGAGACAGAACGTGTACATCTTGCATACGTGTAACAAAGATTATTGGTCAAGGATTGAATTCCATCTGCTGTAAAATTGTTCTCATCCCACAGAACATGGTAATGGGCTGGTCTACTCGTTCCCTGTCAGATGGCAAGGAAAATGACAGGTGAATTTAACTGCGAAAAGCACTCAACTGAGCTTAATTATAAAAGAGGTGGTAAAGATGACGCATGCATGTATTATGCTTATGCAGGCTATGTACTTAGCATTTTCCAACTATCACCTTGCATATCCAATCATTAATCCTATCATCAATAAGAATCGTTTTTTTGAAGGAAACAAATCACAGGCATAAGGTGAAGCCCAAAAATGCTTGGGTATGTGGTTCACCTCTCATAAGGTGAAACCCAAAAAATGAGAGACATAAGGTGAAGCCCAAAAAAAAATCAATAAAAATCATTCAATATGTGGTTCATCTCTCTCATAAGGTGAAGCCCAAAAATCAGAGATCAATTATCAGAATAGATCAGAACAGCCCAGTGGTATATATTTCCTTCAGAATGTAGCTACAAAAGGTAGTAGGACACTATCATGATAAAATCCAAGTTACATTCTATCATTTTATGGGGTAACTTTAAGAAACAAGGTCGTTTGGTGAGGCCAGGAGGACTTAGTAGAAGACTTTTCATTTGTTTTTCCCCCTTCTCTTCACTTGTCTGATCCAAAATGAAACACCTTATTTTGTAAAATGTATTTCTAAATCAACAGAATGGTTCAAACGAATAAATACCTGAATTCCAGCATGGCTGCAGAGGTAAAAGTCAAACTCTGTAGGGTGACATATTTTAGAGTCAACCACTGTGCCTGAAAGAAAAAAAGAAAGAAAAAAGAGTTAGATGGATGATCCAAAATAGCTTCTTTATTTCCTAGCTATCTTTTTGGTATGCAGGAAAGTATAATTTCACTGTAGAACTTGAACTTTACCAGGTAAGATGTTTCCACTCTTGTCAGTGCTACTACGATCCTTGTGGTTGTTAGCAAATAGTCTTGTGTGATGTCTTTTTTGGACCACAACAAAAGTCACTGGTGGTTGGTAGTTTGGTTCTAGTGAGGCACAAGCCTATGCAGACGGGTAGTGTTAAAAAAATATTCTGATTTAGTTTTGGATAATTTTAATTAATACAACATGAAAGTTAACAAGACCCACCTTCCGAATTGCATCTAACTCGTAGAGTAGAACTTGATAGAATTGCCCTTCACTCACACCATCCCTGCTCGAAATATCCTCACATAAGGCAAGAATATGTATATGAAAAACACATGAATGTATACGTATCATTATGTTCTCTATCAATCAAATGGGTGACTAAGTTTGATTGATGACTATATCACCATATTTTTTCATGATAGCAATTGCATTACAATATATCATAACAAGTAAGGCATAAACCCAGGGCAGCTCCAAATTAAACCCAACAATTAACCCAATCTTACTGCAAAGCCTAACCACAAATGACTGACACCCTAAAACAAATCTTTCCTGACTACCCCTCCCCCACCAAGGGCAGCAGCAGAAAATGGCAGTGGAGATACATAAAACACATTAACTTTTAGCCTTAGAATTGAAAAGATACTCACATTACATGGAAATAGCCAAGTAACACCCAGCTGACAGACATTCCACCAAAATCAAAAACTGATGTTTTGAATACATAACTACAGTTTATTAGGTCAACATTTTTTTTCTATTTTATGCTTAAAGGCTTATCAAGATAGAGCATCTAGGATTCTTGTCCTTAAAGGGTCCATGCCTTTTATTCATATGTATGACTGACACAGGACTGTCCATCTGATAAGGAGCCTTCTGCACCTGAGAACTTTATAGAGCCTTTGCCCACATCTGCTGTAGAAATGTTGACATCTTTTGCTAAAGAAATGAGAGTAATCTTTAGGCAAGGCAGTGCATGGCTATTGGTCTGCAAATTTCCAGTTTACGACATGGTTAGTAATGACTCTTTTGGGGGTTAACCCAAGTTGTAATTGTCAATGAACCCCACACAATGACCACTTTTATTACATGGATGGATTCCTAGATAGAATGTTCTAAGAATTGTATTAATTAAACTATTTTCGACATAATATTTACTGCTTTCTAACTTGCATCTGTTGATTTAGCTATTTAATTGCTTTGTTATACTTGTATCCATCATATCAAGCAATAAATATATAACAAAAACATAATGACCCCAATCTTAAAATGTCAAAAAACATTTACAGCCACACAGGCTGGTTATGAGGTTGTAATTACTTGGTAATTAAGTCACTAAATTCCAACTTATTTGCAAGAACTACACTCCTACTGTTGCAATGAATATTTCTTCACTCTTTTTTAGGAGAATCAGGATGAAGTAGTGTATATTAATATTAGGTTGAAGGTTTGCTTGTCCTTAGAACATTGGAATAAAAAATTGCATGATAATTAACAACTTCTATTGACCTGTAGAATATAATCCTTAGTGGCTTTTGCCCAGTTGCCTTCCGAAAGGAAATCAATAGGTCCCTACATTAAAAAGGAAGAACTTAATTAGATGAGCATGATTTACATAATGAAAGTTAGGATGCAACCTGAGAGGGAGTTGTACCGAATCATTCCACCACTGACAGTGCCACGTACAGGATCATGCCAGGTTTTGTACAAGTCTTGTATGAGCTCCTGTCTATGAGCTTGGGCACAAACCAGACCAGCATATTTTGTGACTTCGGGCCAGTCTTGAGAAGCTACTACCTACAGCCAAAACTAACAACTGTCAGCATTCAAGATCTTGATTTGCCGATGAAGAGAAGAATTAAATAACTTTTAACACATTTGACTGATCTTACAGCAGCAATTGAGGGGCTGGAGTCTTCTCCATTTTCTGGATGAGTGACATCTGCTCCAAATATTATGGTTGGTATATCACTAACCAATGGTATCTTCCAGCTGATGGCATCCAAAAGAACAGTATTTCTTCCTCCCATCTGCAACAAGTGCATGGGAATATGTATGTAAAATGAAGCTCATATTTGTACGTATGCATTTTTGAGTTCATATACACATTGATAAAGTATTAGTGTATTACTATAGAAGTTGTTCGCACCTTAACATTGATTTTCAGTGCCACATTAGCCAGATACTGCTTGTTAATCTTGAAGACATGCTTTGTCAGACAGCATTGTGATATTAAACCTAGATCTGTTTCACATATCCGCTTGAGATCACCTGAAAATAAAATAGAATTATGGAAAATATCAAATGGACTTCCTTACTGTTGTAATTCCAAAAACCAAGCTCAAAATATAACTTAATGAATCAAAGTCACGAAATATACAATAGCATATGGCATACCATATAGGGAACCATTGCTATCAGGTAATATTGCTAGGAGTAGCTCCAACTCTTTCCCTTTGAGTTTGTTCATTGATGCATGATAAACGTGCTTCAGAGCCTTCTCTACTTGTTCGGGCTTTGCTGTATAGATTGGGATCACAGGCTCTGTATTGAATTCCTACAGAAGAACATATATTATTAAAAAGAGCAAACCAACAAGTTCATTAATCCAAAAAAAATGCAGAATTAGGATCATCTTCAAACACATCTCAAGATACGAAGCTCAGAAGTGAGAGTACTACCATGCCAGATATTTGACACATTTGAGCCAGCTCATTACAAAATCCACGAGCAACACTTTCTTGAACACTCCTTGAGAAATTGATACATGCCCATCGGTTGACAGTGCTTCCATTAATCATTTTCTGTTTTTCCACGCAGCAGGAGACCAATGAATATAAGCTCAGAGGTAGAAGCAGTAATGGAAAGGAAATTAAGAATGAAAGAGGAATTTCTACGTCAAACCAAACTTGTGATACACGTACAAGTGGAAGCCATGAAAAAATAAAAAAGGATAAGAAAAAAAAAACGAAGACAAATCATAATTGCACCATATCCCATTTGAGCTATTTGTGGTGGTTTAAAGGGATGTGAGGATTAACCAAGAAAGCCATCGTTTGATAACTTGATATAAAAGAGAATGCAGAAAAGATTCTGATGGAAAAACTGGTATACAAGATTCGAAATTCAACTCCAATGACAAAGGAGGACAGAAGTCAGAACCACAGCATTGGAATTTTCTATTCATCATTTTCTTTTAGTTCATAGTCCTAATCTTTCTTTTTCCCATGTGGTAGTGGTGGGATTGAGGATTTGGAGAAGTTAGCCAATCACACTGAGTTTTTGAAGGAAGTTTCTATAACAATGCCAGACATGAAAACTAGAAAATACTAGCTCAAGTGCACTTATTGAACAAAAAAATTCAAGCAACAAGATATACCTTGTTCATCATATTCCACTGACCAACTTGAGGTAAACAATCTTTTTCCTTCCCAGTATCATGATATTTCAGCTGCAGAATGGTAGAATCAGACTTTGACCAACTACCAGAAAAACTCTATATTTACTCTAATCAAATAATGGTGTTTTATAAGCTGTAGTACTACCCAAGGAGCAGGCAGAATCCGAGCCTCAACAGAAGCTAGCTTCTCACTGATTTTGATCCCAAACTCCTTTGCATATGCATCTTGGTCATAAGCATTATGTTGAACTGTCTGAAATTGTTTGAGAGGTTATCAAAAGTAAAATGTTACATTAAGCACATTAAGATACGGGTATTCATAAAGCATATTTCATGTAAAAGAAAATAATGGGATAGAATACTTGATTAAGTTTTTTTATAGATATAATAACTTTATTGTTTTTTATTGATTGTTATAGATATTAGCAAAACTGACCTCTACCAACCAAGGTTCAAAATATCGATACAGGCCGATATGCCAGTAGGTATTGGCCTGTATCGGTACTATTTTTATGTGTTTTTTTTTCAAAACTGGTTCAGAAGGACCGATTTAAGGCTGGTCTACCGTCTGAACCACTTGTCGACCTAAAACACCCCCTGTAGGAGCGTATCAGGAAGGCTCCAATACGATACGTATTGGCTGGTATGGGCCAAAATTTTGATCCTTGCTACCAACTACATTAAGATCTGGAAAGTTGATTGCAATTGGGAATTTGCTTTAATCAGAAGAAACCAAACATATTAAATTTAAAGAACACAGACATGGGAATCAGAACCCAACACGTCTCCAAAAGTCTGACACAGCATGACAAAGAAATGATTCATGAATGCATCTATGGGTAAGTATAAAATATTAACATAGAGTAGTTATATTCACCAATTCAGTTATATCAGAGATTCATATTCTAGAAAATATTTGAAAAGATATAAATCAGCAATTAAAAAAAGGAAATTATTAGAAAATACCTGCAAAATGTCATTTTCCCGATCCCTAGGCCTTTGGCATGTAACTTTCAGAAGAGCAGTTATTTGCCTTTCATTCAGTCTTTTTGTATATCGCTGCCCCTCAACAATTTTGCAGGCCTAGTAAATCACAGTCATGCAAATAGCTATTTGGACAAGATTCTAGACTTACAAATATCCTCCCACAAAAGTCAATATGCTGCACACATGTGATTATGAAACAATACTATCTTTACCTCCATTGGCAAATAGTTTGCCTTCTTCTGATTCCCAACTTGAAGGCAAGGAAGATGTGAATGTTGAATGGTGAAGCCATACATTTCTTGAAAATATTCAACTACCGATTTCATTGTTGATTTGTCATCAACAGGAAACCTGCCAGGTTCCATGTTGTCAATAATAGAATCACTATGAATGTGATGTGTTTGATCAAGGAAATTGACAAACAGTAATCCATGAATGCAAAAGGGAAAAAGTCAATGTAGTTCACTTTGTCATTCGGGCCTCTAGAAATAAACCTGAAATTATTATAATGTAATTCTGAGCAAAGAAAGTGAAACATTGAAAAAAAAATTGTTTCCCTGCATAAATTTGAAATTTGTCAGATGAGGTGCTAGCTCCAAACCAGTTCACCAGTTTTGCCTTAACCTATTTCCATGGAACAAGTTTTAGCTCAATGGACCTCTCTGCTATTCCTATGCTCCTTTCTATTTGAGAATAGTCAAGAAAACAAGGAAGATAGTCTAAAAGATACATGCAAGATATGCGAAATAGACAGTGGAGTGTGTGAGACAGAAGCATCTTACACCAGTTCTCTTGTAGGTTGTGATGTTAGTCCTGAAACTCGGTACTTTCTTCGCACATTTCCTCTATGAGTCACCTCAACTTTCACTCCCCTTAGAGCTTTTTTGATCTGAAACAAAGTTTCCAGATAAAAGGTTTCTTAAGTTGAATAAAAGGCTATGAATACTGAACCCCAAAAACGGAAAACAAAAAATGAAATGTCGAATCTAGCTACCATCAATTACACAAAACCAACAGTACCTTTACACGATC
This sequence comes from Nelumbo nucifera, assembly GCF_000365185.1. The sequence goes on from NW_010729209.1 coordinate 524,944, forward strand.
AGAATCAGACAAGGGCCTTGACAGAACATCCTTGCCCAGAAGTTGAGCAGCAAACTCAACTACAGGGAGAGGCTCAATAAATGCTGCAGATGACATATCTATGGAATAGGGGAAAAAAGATAAAAATCAGGAAAATGAGTAACACAATAAAGTTATGTTTGGTTTGATAAAAATAAGAGAGAAACATAAACTCACCAATATTAATTTCCCTAAACTTTCTGTTTCTCTCTCATTCTCCATCAAACCAAATACAGCATAGGGAAAAGAAGGAACAAGAAAAATGTATCATGTATTCATCAGCAATACTAATTAGGTGATGTTCACTCACCAATATTTAAGGACAAACCCATCTGTGTTGGTCTTATACTTTGGTAAAACCCACACCATGACTCCAATCCTTCCCCAAGCCGCTGTGGCCTTCTTATATCAGGAGAAAAGAAAGATCTCCCAACAGGGCAGTACCTTGAAGTGCAGGAATTGTGAGACTAATAAGAACTCAGTTCGGTAGTGTCATGGATTTTGCACTAATGGGGATCAAGATAATAATCTGTTTCAAGAAATAATACCTTTTAGTTGAGAGTTCTCTTAGTACAATGTCAAGAATCTGAAGAGCTTCCTGTGGGGCATCTGCACGTTTACCAGCTAAAAATTGGCCCAAATGGTGCAAGTCTGCTCGAGCAACAAATTTGATCACCACTTTATATTCTCTCTCCCTTCTGAAAAGACAAGAAAAAGGTTGTCAATGGGGGACAGAAATACCTCTAAAGAGAACAACAAAAGAAGCAGCATAGAGACCAACAAAATTATAGTTATGAGAGGGAACAAATTTTATTTTCTCTATCTACTTCAATTGAAACTTATGACTCAGAGACTTCGAAGAGATAGAAGCAAGAACATTAAAAAAAGGGAAAAAAAGAAGATAAAAGGATTAATTAGACAGTGAACCCTTACTTTGGACCACTGATTCCATCATCTTCATCCGCAAGTTTGATATTAAATTCCTTGGCAGCAAAGGGGAGTTCTCCTGCTGTGTATAGGCTCTTTCTTCCATCATATGCAGGCAATCTCATTCCCAAGTCCGACTCTCTATACAGTTTCACAAGCTCGGCCATGATAGCTCTACTCATAGACTTTGAAACCACTTCAGGAATAATGGTAACCTGCAAGAAAAATTAAAAAAAAAAAGACAATAAGAAGAATACAGATAAAATCCAGACTAAAATCTGATAATAGAACCAAAAGGAAAAGACAAGACTAAACAGGAAATCTAAAACCGGAGTGCCCTTATAATTCAATTCTCAGTAGAGTATAAGAAGAGACCCACGTGAAAATAAATGAATTTCCAGAGCTAGAAAAGAAAAATCCTACCCCATCTCTTGTGCAACTCAATTAACAGACTAGGAGAAGAAAACCCATCAAGATAGATAGCTTACATCATACTGGTTCAGGTCCTTGTCTGGTAACTCTGCAAAGAAATGGTTGGCTTTTACTATACACTTTGTCCCTACTTGACCGTACCCAGGCCTTGGGGCAAATCTCAAAGCTTTGCTTGAAGAAGGAAAAGCCATCTCCATTTCACAAACATGACCCCCATCGGAAGATCCACTTGAAATTTCGGTTGACAGAGTCTCAACAGAGTGACCTGCAACCGGTTTATGAGCAATGGTGCAGGGCCTGGAAGTTGGTCGCATGACAGAATCGCCTTGGTCGGATTTTCGGCCACCTCTTCCTCTCCTCCTACCTCTATTCCTTGAAGGAGGTGAAGGGTGTTGTTCAGCGGTAGTATTATGGGGTTCTTGACGAGGTGGGCCTTTGCCATTCTGAGCAGTTTTTGGTGTCTTTTGAAACGGATTCATGGAGTGGATTTGGGGTTTGATCACAAGGTGCTGCTCTGAGCTTTCTTTCATCTGTCTTACGGGCATGGCGACTGAAATTTATATGCTTAACGCCGTTTATGCAAAAAGGCCTTCACGGCTTCACCAAGTAAACGACTCCGCCTTCTTTTATCTCAGGTTTCAGACAATCTGTACTGAGAATCCAAAAACAGGGAGAAGAAAGACATGTCAGAAACATAACTTCAATTGAAAAATAAGTAAATAAATGGAAATAAAGATAACAATACATCACAATTATAAACAAAGAGGTGAAAAAAGAAGTGGAGATAAGGTCAGTCTTTGTTGCAGACTACAAGCTTTGCCATTCCTTCGCAAAACAAAATATCGAAAATCTTTCACTTATGTTTCGGCAAAATATTTCAAACTAAATCAAAACCCAAAACAAGACTTCCACTCAAGTCTCTATTATCTGGGAATCAGAGAAACATGAGAAAGGGACAGGCAAAAGATACCCAAACATAAATTACAGTAAATAAAGATGTCCACTCAATTTTCAGCTGAAGAACTCATACACCCATCTAAACAAAGTCCCAAAACACGAAACCCAAAACCCAGACTTGCGGCTGAAATTCAGCTCTGAGACTGAAAAATCATAAAGCTGAGTGCAAGGCAATAGTATTTGGTAATAACTAAACTTTCTCCCATTGCCTGTGGCCCTTCTCGGTGGCCAATTAAGCGTGAGCCCCGAAAGAAAGAACATGAACATCAACAGTTAAAAGACGAAAGCCAAAGCAAAGTTGTAGCCATGAGACTAACGAGTAATTCTTAACCGCATTTTCAACCATGTTATGTCAGAAAAAAAGAAATACATAGTTGCACACTACACATTCTACAGAGAACATTGAGGCCGAGCCAGAAAGAACTATGAAGGAGAAAAATCCAATCCTCGACCCAATTTCTAACTTAACATCTCCAAAAACCAGAACAGAACATGCGAAAAACCAAATCCTAGAAAGGATAAAGGACTGACGAAGAACATTGAAAACCAGTAATCTCACCTGGTCAAATGTTCAAATTCCTTGTAATCCAACAAAATAAGACGAAATGAAAGAAAACGATAAGGAAACAAAAGAAGAGAAACATTTGAACATACCAGTTACAACACAACTCAACAAGAATTAAAGGGGCAGAAAGACAACAGTAGCTTTCATTGAAAAACCAATGCCCTTCAATCAAACACCGCGAAACTCAAAAGATAGCTGCCAGAGAACGTGAGGAGATGGAAAGAGAAGAGAAAGTGGAAACAAAAGATGGGTTTGTGGGGATTCAGAAAGAGAGAGAGAAGCGGAAGAGCTTATGAAACTCATACACGCATGCAATTGCTTTTGGTTTTTTCTTTATCACGTGTAAAAGGCCCGGGAGGGCCTGCTTTGCTTTTTAATGGTCTCTCTCTCTCTCTCCCTCTCTCTCTGTGTTTGGCTTTGGACTGACCGCGCAGCCTCGGGGACGTAACATGGACTCATGGAGAGAGAAAAGAATTCCATATTTTAAAGAAAAAAGCGAGAGAAAGACAGTCCAAAAGAACTACTAGGGATCAAAAGCAATCATACAGCGAAGAAGAATAATTCGAACTTGCAGTCTCCCTCTCCTGCAGACCCATCCCCACCTCAACTCAACCCCTCTCCATACTCGTCTCCAATCTCTATGCACAACCAAAACTTAGGTATCCACTCACCATTCTCACCTTTGGATGTTAACGGTCGATTCGCCGGAATGAAATCAGAAATCACCTCCCCTGTGTTTGCAATTTTGTATGGTTTGGCTACTTTTCCGATTAAAGAATAAAGACGTGATGTTGTTCATGGCGAACCACTAGGCTGTTTTGCATTCTGTTACTAATGGATTAGTACTCGATAGGGTCTACACCGTTGGATGGTCCCTGTGAGGATTACAATGTTAATTCGAAAGTTTCTCTCTCCAGTCTCCACCCCGAAGTCTTAACACTTAAAGGTGGTACCTTTTGAGACTCAACCCCATGGGCCCCACTGCTTGGGCTAAGATGTTTAATCATACATGAGTGCTGATTGTCTTCTAGCGCATTATCATAACATTTAGAGTACATGAACATCAGAACATCCATGGATAATAAATACACAAAATCATTACTTCTGAGAGCACTTGAGAGTGGTGGAGAGCGAGAGAGAGACCAAGCTGCAAGCAGTATGGGCTTTGGCCTTTTTTTAGAGTAAAATGGATGGACCACCCCTCAAATTTCTGATAGTTATGGTCAACTTATTTGAGTTCAAACAACTACTAATGCTTTCCATTGAACACATGAAATAATATAAAAACAAAACGAATGTAATGGTAATACCCTTGATTTGTCTCACATAAAAAAAAAAAAAAAAAACTCAACTTTAATAAATATTAATAATTAAATAATAGAAATTTTCCTCAACTTTACAGGAAGTTGGGAGGGCTTTCGAGCAGCAGCATCCTGTGTTCCGAGGTGGGTCTCATTCAGAAAGCCATATTTGGTGAAAATTCTAAGGCCATTCGCTTTTTTAGGAATCTATTTACTCAGGTAAATGTAATTCATTTACCCGTCTTATTTTTATTTCCCAAGTAAAACCATAAAATCTACTATTAAAATGAGTATTTTTATCTCTTCTAAATGTTGCCACTTTTTATCATGTAAGAAAGTTATTTATCTAAGGAAAATATTTTTTTTATTAATCTCACATAAATCTGAACAAAGAACATCAATATCTTGGTCAATGAGAACAAAAATACCATTGATCAACTTTCCCCCTCTCAAAAAAAAAAAAAAAAAAAAAAAAAAAAAGAAAAATGAAGAAGAAGAAGATACCCTAAAAGTCAGTTCACATCAATGTTTGAAAAGACATTTAACTCTAAATAACTTATCTGAAACAAGGTTTTAAATATCAAAACAGTGCCTATAAGGCATATCGGCCTATATCGATGCTTTTCTTGTGTTTTATTTATTTTTTAAAATTGGTTTAGAGGGATCAATTTAAGTCTCAGCTGCCCTCTGAACCATGACCTGACCTGATGCACCCCTTACACCCCCTATAGGGGCATATCGGGAAGGCCCCGATATATAATGATATTTTGAACCTTGATATGAAACATGATATTCAATACCGATGGTTTTTAAGTAATAGCTCAACTCAAACATAAAAACCCTCCCAAAGGGAACCTCAATTACAACTCAATGACTTAATTACTAAAAGACAAAGCAATAAATCATTCAATTCAACAATTTCAACAATGAATATATCATGTATTGTTTGTCGTGGGGTTCGCAAGCTCAATGTACCTCACTCCCATGGCATGAGTGAAGCCATTGAAGCCATTATTGGGCAGATGGAACATTGTACCGCTTAGCATTGAACACATGATGGGAGACTATTGAAGAGATTGAGTGCATTTTGAGGCAAAAGGTTGCAGCTGAAATGATGGGAGTATTGAAAACCATTGAGATTGTGAAGGACAACCAAACCATTGTTGAAGAGATAGAACTGTGTAATGTATTTCTACATATCACTAGATGAACATCTTTTATTTAACTGTTATTGGCGTCTTTGTCTTAACAAACAGGATAGGAGATTAGGAGGTTTGTCTTTAGGCTTAATTCTCTCTCTCTCTCTCTCGATGAAAAATCAACATCTCTTGAACAAACTCTTGGGAATGGGATATGATTCTCTATTTTCCCCTCTCATGCAATTTTCTGTGCCAAAATAAATGATATTGCAGAAAACTCTTTGCAATAATTTTCCATATTTCTAATGTTAACGCCCACTAGGTTATAAATCCCCTTTTGTGTTCAACATTTTATTAAGTGTACGTAAAATAAATATATTTATTTTATATTCTTTCTCTTTTTTTATTAGGAAAGGAGCTTGGTCTTTTAGAATTATATGTTATTCGAAACCCAAATATATCAAGGATTAAATAAATTAAAAAATAAAAGGAAATTGTTGTTTCCACTTTCCAGCTTCATTAAAAAATAGAAATACAAAGCAAAAATAAAAACAAACTTTGTTTTTTTATATTCACCAAACAATAATGACATCCAAAAGAATGGTAGTAAATGTCTGAAAATTCATTGTAGGAGTAATTTTGTAGAAGTTGAATGTAAAGATGACATAGTAGGCACAAATTTCAGTTGGAAGATTTCTTTTCTTTTTGGTAAAGATTTTGTTTTTAGATGTGCCCCCATCACTATCATTATTTTTTTCCAAAAAAAAAAACCTCCTTTTATCTCTTAGTTACAACTATTTTTAACTCCATTTTTTCTTAAATGCATATACAGAGGAATGTTGTGGCTGCATAAGTATAATCCCCCCTTGTCATGGGTGGAAAGGAAGCAATTTACGTTACGCCATCTCTAATTTGCAAGATGTCAACAAGCTGATTGGTAAGGTCTTTCATTAGTTGTGGCGGAAACTTGAGATCGAATTCCACTTGTACCTGAGTTAGGGAATGGGTTACCCCCCGTTGTACAGCCCTTGAGAACATACAAAAAAAAAAAGTAATCAAGTAAGAATACCATTCTTTTGGATGCAGCATAACATCGAGCAGGTTATATGCATTCAAGATTGGTCATGAGTACAATGAATTGCGCAATGCAACCTTCAAATTTTCTGCTCTGCTCCCAACATTAAAACCCTACTTGTCAAAACCTTATCCTTGGGAGTTGCGATCCCAAATTCCTTTTTCCTTGTTCGGGTGGAGTAATTTTATTTTAGGAATGAATCTGAAGAGGCTGTGGCACAATTTTAGAAATAAGAAAGGGGTTCTATGCAATTTGAATTCTTACTTTTCATTATTAAATTAAAAAATAGAAAAAACGGAGGATGGGGGAATGATGATGGGCTTGTTTTGTTTTGATTTGATATTATAATTGTTGGTATGAATATTTAGGACAAGTGAGGGGGATATGGATATTGGAATTTGGAAGGGAGTTTCCAAGGGAGAGGCCCGTTTTCCCAAGTAAGCACTAAGGACTAAGGACTAAGAAGAGAATGCTTATGGTGGGTGGGACCCACCAATCCACACATAAAAATAATACATTGCTTGCTGTTGTCTATGATTCCCACCCACCCTGTTTATATATTTGTTAAAAGTAAGTTTGTCATTCTCACATTGATTTAGTACAATTGTACAAATAAATAAAAAAACAAGCAACAGTGATTAAGGGTGTTCATGATTCGGTTAATAGGCAATTTTTGTAAATCGAATTAGTATCATCGATTTTTTCATTTTTTCTAAATCAAAACCGAATTGGTATCACTGATTAACGGGTCCGTCAATTTCGGTTTTTGGGTAGTTTGGTTCTTCAGTTTTTTAGTTTTTTATATTTATAATATATATTATATAAATATATAATATTATATTATAAATAATAAATGATATATAATGTATTATAAATATTTTAAAATATATAATATATGTATATATTTATATATGATGAATATATATTTATATATAAGATATAGAAATTATATGACATATATTAAAAATATATAAAATATACATATAAATATATATATATCGGTCGGTTTGGTTAATCGCTAATTTTTTGTGGATTAATCGAAAATCGAACCAGTCCTTCAGTTTTACAAAAATACTAAACGAAAACCAAACCAATCAATTCGATTAATTGCATTTTACAGTTCAGTTTTTTCGATTTAGTTTGATTTTTTGATTTTTCATAGACACCCCTAACATGATGCAAAGTAAAGCCTATTCTTATCTCCAACAAAGCCAAATCTCTCTCTCTCTTCCTTGGAGGTATCAGGTAAGAGATTAAAGAGGTTATACATTGTTTCTTTTGTTTGTTTACCCTTTTAAAATGAAATTGAGGCTGCATTATTATTAGTCCCCACTGAACATTTTAGTAGTAGTATAGTGATTTAATTTAATCTGGCCACTTTTGTTGCAGTTCATGATTAATGAGTCAAGGTGGCTCCATAATGAAAAAGAACATACTTGATGTCGAGGAAACCACTTTTCTACTGTAAAAGTTTGAGCATCTTCCCACTCCAATTTGGGTGTGTGGGCACAGAAATCAGACAGCACTCAACAGTAGCAGCAGCTAGCGCATCAAGAATAGAGTAGATGATGACATGAAACTAAACAACAACTACGTGCTTATATCCAATTTGCATGAAATGATTGCAGAAGCGACTTCTTACAGGTGGTAGACTTGGTAATTAAATCCAACCCGAAAAAATAGGGTTAGGGTCTCATATTTAGCTACTTGAATGTTAAAATGACCCGATCTGACCCAATCTGAAAAAACTGGGTTGGGTTAGGTTGGGTTTGGGGTCAACCTGTTGATCTGATTGAAAGTCTAATTGAGATTATTTATGCATTGTTAGAAGTTTCCACTCTTTAATTTTTTTTCTATTTAGTTTTTAATCTTTATTGTTTACACTTTAAATTGTTAAATGTTCAAGTTTTTTATTTTATATTTGGAATTTTAAGGTTCATTCATTTAATTTTAGCATTTTTCTTGTAGTTTTTCTTTATTTTTTTAAATTTTAGTTATTTTTTGAGATGACCCAAATTGACCCATTGGTCAACCCTAACCCAAACATTTAGGGATAGGGTCTAGCATTTGATAATCCAAACCGAAATTCAACCCGACCCAAAATCAACCCAAAGTGTCTTGACCCAACACGAACCCGACCCACCCAACCTGATTGCCAGGTCTACTTACATGAGTTGGCATACACTATATATAAACAACATTCATTCAATTCATATATATACCAATAATATAATCACCTACACAAAGTTTTCTCTCATCAACCAACATGCACTTTTTGTCCAGCCTTTGCTAAACTATAAACACTGACTTCTTTGATGCATCTGTCAGATTTTAATCTCATTAGAGATAAAATCCAATGAGTTTGATTAGTCAATTATATGAGAAATTACACCTACACACTTGTTTTGGAAAATTACTTTTTCTTACAAAACTAGTTTTGAACTTATCCCACATTGAAAAATTACAAGAATTGTTTTGAGTTTTTTTAATAAGAGCTGATTTATACTCCTTAGATAAAGAGAGGAGAGTATGGAGGCTTTTTATTGCGCAACGCACGTGTACGCGTGTGCGTGCGTGCGTGTGTGTAGCGCAATGAGGCGCATTTTACTCATTAATCATTGATGTGATCAATGGCCACGATTCAAGAGGCACAATTCAAAGTTAACAATTATTAACGGTTAACTACCTTTTAAATAGTCATAATGTGATTCTTCAGAGATTATTTAAAGAGCACAAATCAAACATTTGCACACATACAACATTTTCGAAAATCATTTTCTCTCTCTCTTTCAATCCGGTCTGCTATAGTTTCACAAAAAGTTTTTTCGAAGGCTCTTCAATTTTACTGGTTACAGATTCTCACCCAAGGCTTTGTTGTATCCTGGGAATGGATTTGCTTGTAAGCCAACATCAAACTCAATGAAATTGAGTGGGGGCAAATAACGTTCTAAAGACAGTGTCCTCAAACGCGTCTCAAAACTTCTCCTCCAAGTTTCAGTGACCCCATTTCCTAACAGCATCTACATTGAGTCGTGAATCTATTCATTAGTTCATAACAAAGTCTTAACATTTATTGTAGGAATGGCAAGATAGGGCCGACATGGGGAGCCTCTCCACATCCCCGTCTCCATGAAATTTCCATCCCCATTTGAGGTTTTCTCCATTTCATCCCCGCACTTTTTATGATGTTAAATTTGTTTTATTTTTTATTTCAGGTTTTTTGTGTTTAAAAAAAAAGATAATTACGATTTGCAATTCTATCAAAATATATCCAAATGCATTCAAACATTGTTATTCATATTTTTAAAAATATTAATATAAATATATATTATCAAGCAGGGAAAACCCATGAAGCAGCGATCAAAGACCACCATGGGGGGGAAGTGAATTGGGGCAATGGGGAATTTCCTATATAACAAATAGGCAAATAAATTAATAATTTTGGAGAGCAATAATCAAAATTTCTTGTTTGAAATGCAAACATCGGTTTGGTTGTAATTATTAATTGTGATCCTGTATGATGCAAAATTTGCACCTTTTATCTCATGTGTGCTCCTCATTGATAGTGCAAGTTTTGCATCCTAAAACTGATTCAATTTACTTTCCACCTTACTCTTACCAACGATATCATATGTACTATTTTACTATAAATTACGTGTTGCGATGGAAGGTTGGGAGTGGGGAAGGAGGAGATATGGGTCTCCAGCGAAACAATTAAATATAAAATAGGAAAAGCTTGGAATGGAGATAAAAAATTCTGTTCTGTTCTGCTTCTGGTGACTGGTGTGGTAAACGGATCTCAGACTTAGGACCATCAACAACAATAAAACACGCGTGTCATTATGGGCTTGGACTTTTTGAAACTATTTTTTATTGGTTTTTTTTTGGGGATCCAACAAAGTATGATATTGACGCACGCGTGTATCCTGTATCCTATAGGCCATTCATTACTTCTCCGAAGTGGCTACGAAGTTGGACTACGATTAAGGGTGTGAATGAACCGGTTTTGGATTCGATTTCGTTTAGTCTAAAATTAATTTGAATGGATTGAACGGACCAATAAAACATGTTAGATTAGATCAATCTGATCCAAAATATTTATTAGATTGGATTGGATCATTAGACCTAGTCCGTTTGTAACAAATTTATATTGGATTGGTTGGATTAAGCTAATGTCTGATCTATTGATATAAGACAAGGATAAATGTATCAATAGAACAGGTTTGAATTTAAATTAATTTAAATCAAAATGAATTTGAACAGATTAGACAGTACAAACATTAAATTAGATCAATCTAAATTGATTCAAAACATTCACTGGATTAGAATGAACCTGATCCATTTATAATGAATTCATATCGGATCAGATCGGATTAAGACTAAATCCAGTCCAATTGACGCCCCCTAACTCTAACGACTCTACTCGCTGCCGCTGGGTTGGGAGGCTAGCCAAGTGAGAGTGAAACTTGAGAGAAATAGGAGGAATCGTAAGAGAGAGATAGAGAGCATGACAATCTTTATTTTGGTGAAAGGCTTCACGCTTTTGGATGATTGTTTTGATTCAACGACGCCACAGTCGCCAGGGTGTGCTGTTTGCGTTGCCCTCCTCCCGTGCTTGGTCGTGTCGGATTTCCACAAACAGCATTTTTGGTACTTGGTAGCGTAGCTCATCATCCATCACTATAAGTAATAACTATAAGGGCTACAATCTCTCTCTCTCTCGGTTCAAATCCCGGAGTGGACCAGCCGGTCAGATCGGACGGAGCTTGTCCCACCCTGTAAACGGGTCGGACTGTTGTAAAGAATCGGGTGGAGAAATAACTCAAAGAAGGAAGTTCCAATTTTCCGCCTTTTTGGCTTTCCTGTATATACCAGATACGTGTTATCTGATGTCTGTGGTCCAATCGAATTGGCAAAGACGCAGGAGCAGGAGGAATCGGCAATCACATTCACACACCTCACACCTGGGCACAAGACAAGACTTCCTGTCCGGGTTTTAACTTTTAAAACGTTGATATCTCAAAGCCAAATAAAACAGCTGCGACCCGATCTGATTGATGTGAACATCAACTCAGGGGGTCCTGTTCGATGGACTGTTGTGGAAAAGTAGCGTATAGAAGAACGCTATTACAGCCTCCCTAATCAAATGAAAATTTATTCATCATCAGTATTCGGTATTCAGTGATGGTGGGTCCAGAAAAATAAAAAACTTGTCATGTACATATCTTTTCAAGGGTCCCGCCATATCTACAGGCCAAGATGTTGTGAAGGGTGTCGTAATTTTCATCGGCGTGACAGTTCCGGTGATGAGGGCAGCAACAGTAGCTAGTATCGTCCTGAGTGAGAAGAGCCAAGCGCCCAAGCCTGATACGTTTTGTACTTTTGTATATGGGAAACATGGGACGGTCGTCTGTCTGACAATCATATATATTCAGGTGGCCGGCCTCTCATGTGTTGGACGTTAATGGGTTGGTTCTGATTCGAAGCCCTCATGTTATGTTTTATCCATACCTACACATGCAGATGCAATTCCCTGTCCCTGTGGATACACATAAAGCCACCGCAACTCTGAACCCATCTTTACTTGGTATGGTTATATCTTGTATGCTTCTGCTCCTTTCACAGCATATCGAGAATCAAACTCAAAACATATATGAGATCTCTCTTTCCTACTCGATCCTTTAATTTGACTGGTTGGGACATGGATGGTGGGGCTAGCTAATTCTCAGAATTCAAAAATTATCCCTAGCTATGCCAAAAGACCTGACCGGGCTATAAACACATTCACACTGGTATAAGTTGTTTCTCATGCCAGAACGTACCCCCTACAAGGAGGAGTTAAATTCAGTCAGAAAAAAAAAAATCCATCCTTATTATCCAAGGTCATAAAATATCAATACAAGCTGGGATATGCCGATTGGGAAGTTTCGGCCTGTATCGTGCTCGCCAGTTTAAGATCTACCCCCTCTCCTCTGATGAACCAGGTCAGACCCTGAAACACTGTAATAAGGGCATATATATTGGGAGATTGCCGATATGATGTTGATATGTTCTAATACGTTGTTATTTTTCTATCTTCGGAATTTTGTTAAAACAAATTAAAATACATTGGATGCTAACCATACCAACACAACTTGTATATGCATGTTAGAGCGCTTTCAAAAATAAATCTATATCTATACTATTTTAAAAAGTACCAATAGCCCTTAAAAAATTTTTGGAATTTTAATTGAACAAATTTTGCCCCTTTGTATTAATGTTTTTATCTGAAATTTCATGGAGTGGTTAGTTGGATATATTTATCTCTCTTTTAATTAATAATGAATTGTAACTTAAATTTAATGGAGTTTTAGCTAGATGTATTTCTCTCTTCTAATTAATATTGAACAAAACCATTGTTATTTGATCATCTATAAAATAACTATTTAATAATTTTGAAATGTGGATTTTGAGTGTGTCTCCACAATTTTAACTACGTTTTTTGGCAAGGCTTTAAAAACCAACCCAGAAGCAGAACCATTTTGATCGCTGGTTTCTAGGTTAGTGGTTTAACCATTTGGGTCAAACTGTTTGACCCACAACATTAATTTTTTGAGAAATTAACCCCATAATGCCTATATTAGATTCATATTCTAATTTATAATTTTTGTTCCTGTCGTTGCATTAAAATCGAGGTTTAAAACTTAAAAGCCTATGATGGCTCATTAATTGTATTAGAAAATCGGGGACTAGGGGGAGAGATAAAAGGTGAGATGTGAGAGGTGATAGCGAGAATGTGTGTTAGAATAGCAAAATATAATAGGGGGTAGGGAGGAAGAGAGAGAAAGAGAGATGTTAATTGACCAAAAACCCACAAACTGTTGCCCAGGTCGAACAGTTTAGCAGTTTGACCGCCTAGGTCAACAGTTTTTTGGCAAAGTCAATGCTTTTTTCATAAAAAGCAGTCCAACCCAAAATCGAACCCGAAACTATGATCAGTTCCTAGGTCAAACAATTTGATCATCCGATTCCATCTGGTTTTTAAAGTTGTGGTTTTTGGGTTAGCTTTTCCATTGGTTTATAAGTAGTTTCTACCCAATTTCAAGATGTTTGAAAGGGTCTCATCCGAAATATTCATTTCAGAAGGTCATTTTTTTTTCTAAAAAAATTGCCAGATAGGCTTTAAAAATTGATTTCTAAGATTATGAGCACCCCATATTTGGGTGCTCCAATTATTCAAGGCATAATTGATAAGAATGCTCTGAATAACATCACAACTAAAATTAAGAAGAAAAGTTAGGGTTAGAAATTGAAAACTCTTTTTAAAGATGAAGGAGCTATCCTTATCAAACAAGTTTTGAATGTGATTCTTCTATTTACAATGTGCCAACTGGCCAGTTGGTAAGGCCTCTTGGTGGTTGCAGCTAAGAGACTTGGAATCACCCTACTATTTACAATGCGCTCCTGGCTAGTTGGCAAGGAGCAATTGTAGTACAAGTTAAAGAAGGATTTACAAATTAGTGACTTTTATTTTGGGGAAAACCATTAAGAACCCCTAGAGTTTCTAGAAAATCTATAAGAAGTATTTTCCCCCTTTGTGTTAATGCTTTTGTACTTGAATTTGAGGAAAAATCAAGTATTTTGTTGATTGTTTAAAATGATATCAAAATAGGACAAATTGAGCCCTCCATTGTTAACTTCTTGTTGAATTGTATAACAGGACATACATGGAATTCTTTTATGCATATTAAATAACTATACAACATGTCTTTTCTTTTTGATAACTCACAACGTGTCTAAATAGACATCTATAAATCACAGAACTTGATGAATTGTAATTTAAATTGTATGGATTATTTAGTTAGACAAATTTAACTACTCTAGACACTTGGAGCTACATGTTGATTTGTAAATGAATTACAATTTATTTGGAATTTATAAGAAGTGGCAATAGATCTCTAAGGATTTTACAATATATATATATATTTATATAAATTGAATACTATTTTTTATTTCATTCCATTCTCTCTCATTAAGTCTTATATTTAAGGTAAGTTGATCTTATTGAATAATATGTTTAATGTATTTTTGTTCCCCATCCATAAATTTCACTAATTAAATTCACGAATAACAATTTTAATAGTATAAAAAACTTGTATATTGAAAATCAACTTGGAAACAAAACCGGTTTTTAAGTATGATAAATAAGAAGAATTTTTATTAATGATAGAAAGAGAATGCAAAATTTAAAACTGTCTTAGTAATGAAACTATTTTCCTGTTTGTTAAATGATGGAAATAGAATACAAAAATTATGAAAAGAAAAAATTAGTGACTATTCCATCACCCTACTAAGCAAATCAAATGATAAAATGGTTTGGTTAGCTAAGTCACCATATTGTTGGCCAAATCAATGGTGTTTTATAGACAAGTTATTTGGTGGAAAATGAACCTAAAATCTAAGTCAACTAACAATTCAATTAGTCTAATCAGCCTCTAGGCAAACAATAATTCAATTAACTCAATAAATTGAAATTATTGATATAAGGTATAGAATAAGAAGATTTAATACAAATTTTTAGATTGAAAGGCAATAAATCACCAATATATATACAACTATTATTGTTGTTGTATCATTTGAATTTACCACGTACACAATTACTAGTAAAAAAGACTTAAATATGTTGAGCAGACCAAAATCAAGGATTTCGGGCTGTTCATCTTTGGCACAAGGATAGCATTAAACAGTTTAAACAAGTAAATATTCTCCCTTAATCATCTTATTCATTCTCAATTTAATTACTATGTGATGTGACATACCATTCAAGCTAGGGAACCAGAAAATGATCCAGATCAAGAGCTTCATCATCTCACAAAATGATGGAAAACTAAACTAATATATATGATGCGTAAAGATACAAGGAATTCAACAAATTATAGAAATTTACTTTTATCATCTTATTGCCTTCATGAAGTAGCATGCTTCATGCATTATCCACAGAGATAGCATGTAAATACAAAAAGAGGGGGAGCAGAGAAGAAAAAGTTAACCAACACATACAGTTAGCACAATGTGTATCGAGAAGCTTCTCCTGTTCAACAGGGGATGAATTAAATTTTTTTTCCCTTTTTCTTCTCTCTCTTTCTTCTCCTGTTCTTTGAATAAAGATTTGATTTTTCTTCTGTCCAAGTTTACCATCTTAGGATAGAAAGAGAGCATTTTATACAGTAGAGGGACTTTAGTAATTTCTCTTTCAAGTACATCAGCCACCATGTGGCATACCGTAGGGTCTTGTGGCTAACATGTGGCCAGTATATTGTGGTCAACAGATCCAGATTCTTATATGAACATGTAACAGTAACAACTCTGAAAGCATTACTGTATGAACTGATGTGTCACATGGAGAGAGCCATATTAGACAGTAGAGGTTGTCTATATTTGAAAATCAGGAGTTCAACTAAGGTGCATTCACTGACTGATGGGTGGTTCAGTTAGAAAACTAGTTAATTTGTTCTAACAGAGATGCAGATTCAAATCCTGCTTCCACTAATTTTGGGTGGGTAAGGGGGCTATTAGTGTGGTGCTGCAGTACTCAACGGCCCCTATGGGGGGATTCAGCGTATCACGATTCATTGAAAGAGTTTTGACCAATCAAAACTTATTCATGAATTTTACTATAAATCAGAAATGAGATATCCATTTTTTGCTGTAAATCAGATACCCAATTAATTTAAAGAATTTAACACACATATATATGAAGTGGATGTTTGCCATTAATTGCCTCGTGTAAATCAATATGACCATCATACAAAAATTTTAATACATTCAACTCAAGTCTCTCTCTCTCTGTCTCTGTCTCTTGCAGGTGCAAAATGAACTGTGAGTGCATCTCCGGGCCAAAGTACTAAGGTCATAGAGATAGAGATTGTTCAAAATAATCGCGCGAAATTTCATTAATCCATCCATGGACCATGGTCAAGAAAAGAAAGAGTGACGGAGATGATAAAAAATAGGGTGAATGATTGAAGGGTAAGGCCACACTAGTGGGGGCTTGTCGTCAATGCATGCATCTACTACAGAAAGGGCAAAGGGGGCACTTTTGTTAATAAAAGGTGAGTGGTGAGTGGTGACTGGTGACTGGTGCCTGGTGCCTGGTGCCTGGTGCCTGGTGTTTTGTCCCTTTTCCCATGTGGATACTCTGACCACGCAAATGGCGTTACTTGATTTCAGGTTGCACTCTTCCTCAAGATGATGTGAGTCAGTCAGTTAATGCTATTCAATAGACATACCCACAGCACAAATGGCAAAAGGGCTCCTGTTTCTTCTACTCATCCCTGCACACGCATGCAGCTTAATTGCTACACAAATACATCCAAAATACAGGTTTTAATTAAAATTGAAAACACCTTAAAGAGCGTTTGATGAAAGATAGATATTATTCCAGTAATTTAGAGGGCATAGCTAGGTGTGCTTTTTAGCCATTGCAGAGTGTTTTAATTTATATGTTGCAGCCACATCAGTTTGTCAGCAGAAATGGCTACTACTTTTACTTGTAGTTTAATTGGGGATGACTGTTTATGAAAAATGACAAACGCAACAAGGCAGCATGCATCTAGATTTCCATGCAACGGGGTGATTATGGAAACAACATTTTGAGGTTTTCACAATTGGGCAACATCCCCTCCAGCTCCAATGCAATGTAGGAATTCGGATTTCGACCGCCGGAGTGGTGTACTGGTGTGAGAGGGAGGAGGACAGATTTTGTGAAGACTAAATTCTAATTCCAAATGTATCACATTAAAATATATATATATATATATATATATATATATATATATATATATACACAAATGTACTGGTGTGAGTTGTCACATCCTAATTGCAGCAAGAAATTTTAATGAAAAAAGAAAGAACACTTTAAATGACACATCAGTATTGTCAGGTTTCTACTAAATACCCTTTCTAAGGTTAAGATTAAAGGAAGCCCTATTTAAACTTTTCCCTTCCCCATTAATCCTAGGAGCCTTGCTTATAATTAGAGTGTGGAGGAGCCCAAATTGACAATTGCAGAGTCAAATTTCAATGAATATCATTTGAAAGTCATATGGAATGAAATCATTGTGTGTATAATGGTTAATAGTTGAAAGGTACTTTGCTTAAAAGACTAAACACCCATTTATATATACTTTCCGTCATTATTATGAAGAAGGGGTGTATGCCTTGTATTATCACAATGGGGTGCCCCATTCATTGGAACAAGGAAAAGTTCCCAATTCATCATCAGAAGATAAACGAGTTCAATTAATCATGGATTGTTTTCTCGTCCTTTTAACATTATCACAATACTTTAGTTTTAACTGATATGAACTTATGCATTCATATTCTATGAAAAGATTAAAATGAAATGATTTCATTCTATGTAGTTTTCAAGTGCAAGTGCAAGCACAAGCCCCATGAGGAATTATATATGTCATTTGCACAGAATTATGTAACTTGACATTAAAATGTTAATTCCCATCATTTCATGTGGATAATGAATCTCCACATTGAAAAGAATGATTTATAAAATGATTAAGAGGAATTGGAATCTCATACTCTCCACAAACATTACAATTAAATATGGCATGCAATAGATAGTGGGTTTGGGTGATCTCTCAGATTTGATTTGATAATCTTGTTCTTTTAAGAAAAGTTAACCAAATCAAGCATGGTTTTTTCATACTTTCAAAGTCGACACTTGACCAATCACACACCCTCCTTAACTGGTTCATTTCAATGTTCTTTATTTATAAGAGACAAGTTTATAAATATTAAAAAGAAGGGCATTCATTAGGCAACTCTTGTACTAATATACTTTTAGATGCTGCAATAACCAATTACAAAGAACCTATACCTTTAGTAATTTGGAGCATTCAATTTGCAAGACTTTTGTTAGTCCACACCAGCAATATCTTACAAGGAGTTTGTGTGAACTAGACTGTCATGTGGGGAGATCCTTTAGGCTGTGTTTGGTTTGATGGAAAAAGTGGAGAAAAGAAGGAAAATGTAAGAAAACTTTTACAAACATTGTATAGATTTTCTTATGTTTTCTTTTCTTTCCCTACATTTTTCTTCAAACTAAACATAGTCTTAATTTTTGACTGTCAAGGATGTCGAATTTTTTTTTGTTTTTGTTTTAATCAAGGGTTCGAGTAGTGATAGTATTTAAATGGAACAGCTTAGGAGAATTTATCCATCATTGCTGTTTCTACCTGAAACTTTTTGGGTTGATCAAATATAGATATGTGTTGTCACATGACATATAAGTCACTTCAACTAGAATACTTAGATTTTTCCCTTAGCAAGTAACGTTAGTTTGACATTTCTACACACAGTTTCTCACACCTATTTTTAAGGTATTCCTGTTTCAACTGTAAATAGCCTCAAATGACAATTATATGTCAATGTTACCAAACCTAACCTTTAATAGTTGGAAAAGATCTCTAGCCTTTGTGGACAAATTAGTAATCTGAACTGTATGACATGTTTCTCAATAAACAACAAAAAATGAAAAAAAAAAAGAGAGTACTATAAACATGAATTCTGGACACACATCACATATTCACATGTAGGTCCAGTCCAGGACATAGTAAATTCTAAAGCCTTTCTAAGAGATATCAGAATCCAAACATCAGCATAATTAGAAAACTTGTTATCTTTTTATGTGTAAAGCATTGTTTCCCCAATGGTCATAGCAACCCTTTTTCTCTGACAGAAAGACTGGGATGACATTTAATCATTGATAATCTATTATTACTTTGATTTCAGCCACATATCTCTCTAAAGTTGGAGTGTTGGACCTACAACCGTCAAGAGCTGGTTCAATATACTTTTACTTAAACACATCTTAGCTCTTGAAATTTGGAGACCTCTTTTGTCTCAAAAGTAGGCAATACGAATAAAAGGGAAAAGATTTTGTTTCTCATGAGAGTCTCTTCTGTTGAAAGAAACATCAATAATTATGAGACAATTCATGCACTCAACTGATAGCTGATTGCTGACCCTTCAAAAAATTGATTGTGGGTTTGAAAATCATCAACATGGGGACTCCCCTCTGGATACTTCTGTTGAATTGATTGTGGGTTTGAAAATCATAAACATGGGCAGGGACTCCCCTTTGGATACTTCTCTTGAATTGATTTTGGGTTTGAAAATTTTCTGCATGGCGAGTACCATTTGGTCGTGTCTCATCCATACTG
Source organism: Nelumbo nucifera (assembly GCF_000365185.1). Next base: position 544,575 of record NW_010729209.1, read on the forward strand.
CCCATATTAAGTAGTCACCTTTATAGGATCTCTCTCATTGAGTCTCAATACATATTTTCATATGTACCCTCGTAGATTTTTTTTAAGACAAAAAAAATTAATGTCTTTAATCCACCATTGATCAAAATGGTCGAACTGTTCAAACTATCACTTGACACCTGATCCAATTTTTGGGTTCGATTTTTTTAAAATCTAAAAATTGATTAAAAACTGTTGACTTGATCAAAAACTGTTTTGACCCAAATGGTTGAACCGTCAGTCCACTTGACCTGATCATTGGATCATGGGTTATATAGCAATATATTGAAAGCTTTCAAATTCAAAGGTCATAACTTTATAATCCGTGTTTTAATTGAAATTATTTTTATTCTAAGTAACTTTTTGATATCTATATGTTCTAAGGATCTAAATGTGCCTCGCCATGTTTTTTTCCCCTTTTTTCTACCTCAAATCCTAATTTTTATTATTTTTATAAATAAAAATTAAAAACTAAAATAAAAAAATTAGACCCATCTGACCCAGATGATCAAACCGCTGAATTATAAAGGCCCACTGGCTGCCAATGTCTCCCCCTCTCTTCCACGGACCTTTCACGTGCATCACTGCACGTTCCCCCTCTACTACTACCTATAAACATAATGATTACTTGTGACAAACATTATTCCACACTATGAGACTAAGCTATAATACCAAGTTGCTGATGAATTACTAAAATATCCTTCAATGAATTATGAAATAGTTTGGCTACAGACTGAAAGGGAACCACCAATAAAGGGGGCAAGTAAACAATAGAGAGCAGGTTCAAGCTGTAAAGAAAAAGTACGTCACGGCTGAGGGCTTTACATGGGCCAAGAAGGTCGATTGGATTAGAATGAGTCCAAATGTAGTCCAAGAAAAAGCAAATCCAATCAACTCCCACCAATTGTGGTTCCTCACTTTATTGGCTTACTGAATTTCAGTCCAATCCTTATCCTCGGAAATGGGTCTATGAGTACATGTAGAACTTAGAACAGAGCTGATAGGATGCAATTCCTTTCTGAGTTAGAAAACGAAAGGAAACCCAAGGATTTTTTTTTTTTTTTTTTTTTCTTTTTCTTTTGGATATTTATTTCAATGTGCAGGGGCAGGGGCTTTTCTGTCTTTCTGGCCACTCCTCCACTTTGGTCCATGACGACCCATCGGACTTTAGGCCTATGGCCCATGTTTTACCATCATCATCGCCTTTAAAAATAAAAAAGCAGCAACCACTTTCATTTGCCTCAAAAGCCAAACACGGTCAGTCACCCCAAGTACTTTTTCAGCCCCTTTAATCATCGCTCCACTCCACCGCCCTTTCTTCTCCCGTTTTCCGTCTAAAGCTTCAAGAATCAAGGGCATACCCGTCAAAAGAAAGGTATTCAAAAATCCGTTACTTTTACTTTTTCAGATGGGCCAATGGGCCCCCACTGCAGATATGAGTGTTCGTTACATGGGGCCCATGAAATCCATTAAGTGGTGTGGACTGTGTGCTTTCCGTACGCTGACTCGTGGGACCGTACTTGGGCAGACAGAATATGAATATCGTGAGGGGTTCCGTTACATTTGACCGATATTTCGGGACTTTGCCACCAGCTAAAGCAAAGGGATCAGATCAGTGTGACCAACCTTTTCCTTGGTATGCAATTTGGTTCAAACTCTCAATCATGGCCTCATGGGTGTAAATGGGTGCATCATTTGGATTAAAAGTTGGAAAAAGGAAAAGGATAGCCTTCTAATTGCTTCTTGACCCTCCCCCCCCCCCATCCCCCACATTTGAGCGAACAAAAAGGGGTTGGGCCGATTAGACCAAACTGCTGCCCTGCACAGCTGCACTGATATGTTAGAGCAAAAAAAAAAAAAAAATTAACGAGCAAGGTTGAGCTGAACGTTTTAATTGTTTAACGGGCTATGAAAGCAATGATAAGGTGCAAATGGATTGGCTTTTTATAAGTCATCCATGCTTGATTGCTTGCTTGTAGTTATAATCAGTGGTACTTTTTTTCTTCTTTTATTTTATGGAGTTGTTTTACTCGGGAATTGAGTTGATTGGATCAGCAGATTGCAATGGAGTTAGAAGGAACAATCACCCAAATAAAGTGATCAACCATTGACAGTTGCCTATTAAGTAATGTGGATCCTGATGAAAATGCAACTGAGTGACTGATCACTGCTCTGATGCCAGGGAAATTTCAATTGATTTCTTTTCTCTAAGCATCACTGAGAAAATCAGCAGCTCAGACCAGATTATAACTTTTACTTTTCTGGTTTGGGACCCAGTTCTTCTCAAGTTGGAACTACGGTACTGCAAATGTCTTTTTCGGAAAGCAGACAAGATTCATAAAATCGACTGTTAAATTCAGAGATCTACAGCTCTTTTTTCTTGATTCATGGATCCTAAGCCATGGTATGGAAGAAATAGCTTATAATGAAGTATGGGCCGATTCCAGCCTCAGGGGATCTTGGCTGAGAAACTGATATATAATCTCCTCCTCCCTGCGACTATGAGCTTAGCCCAAACAAGCGTACGTGCTGGCTGGTGCTTGCAGAAAATGGTAGACAAGTTGGATACATGTAATGTATGTACTTGCCTCCCCTAATATATACCAAGAAGCATAATTTTTGCACTTAAAAAAGATCCAAGATACGTACTCCCGCAATCAATAATGTTATCTATGCTTTTACATTAATATTATTATTTAAAAATGACAAAAAAAAAAAATAAAGAAAATTCACGTATTCATAATTTATAACGCAAAAGTATCCATATACATGAATATTATTGTCTTTCAAGCAAACTACTTTACTCCATTGTATTTTGTACTTTGGGATAGGGTTGGGCTTGGGTTGGCCTGACTTCTAAAATGTTCTTATTTTTCAGGTTTAAGATGGGTGGATTGAGATTCACTCACTTTTAACACTATTACGTGTACAATGACATAGTTATAGTGCTTATAGGGGGAGTATTACACTTATGTGCTACACAAGAAATTTTGGTTTAGAAGGTAAAATTTCTAATATACACACTTTCATGGATGCAAACTGTACACATATATGCATACATAAATACATGTTCGCATGCAAGTTTAAATGATATTTATACAACTAACCGGGGGTGCAATTGAATTGAGCCTTAATTGAACAGTTCTTCTAGCTGAACTCGAACTCAAGTATAGGTGTATTTTAGTTGAATCAAGCCAAAACATGATAAAGTTCACCATGGGTCAGTTCGATTGCACCTCTAGATATTTCATATAACTATGAAGACATGTCAAGTTTGGGTCAGATCAGATTACCCAAGGCCTCAACCCTAACCCAACCTGAAAGTTAATTTGGGCTGATAATCCAAACTTCAACCTCACCCAACTGACTTTTTTCTGTTCGGTTTGGGCTAACCCAGCCCAAATAGCAGATCTAATGCCCATTACAACTTTACAAGTGGAATTCGAATGAGCCGAACACGTCAGCTGTGTGGCGAGTAGTGCAACCAACGATAATTCCCCACACCAGTTATAAAATACATAGAGCCCACAGTGAGAGGTTAAATGGCTGTGGGCCCCAAGTATTTTATGACTTCTCTGGGGCGTTATGATGAGTTCAGATCTGTGCCCCACAAGGGGGCGCCCCACAACGTCCCACATCACATCCCTGCCATGTATTGGGAACATCACATCATCGGGAGATGTTCCCAATACACGGCGGAGATGTGTTGTGGAATGTTGTGGGGCGCCCCCTCGTGGGGTGCAGATGTGAATTCCGTTATGATTGGTTGCACAGCCTGCTGAATAGCTATTGCGTTAAGCCAATCCTATCTCTTACGAGTGTGCCCCCTTAATAAAAAAATGGGATGTGCCTCAATCACCAGCACCCTACGAACAGATGGCCCCGATCTGACAAACAAATTAAAAATAAAAAAGGTCAAACTTGTTGAACGGGTCGATGGATTGACGGTTCGACCGCCTGGGTCAACGGGTTGTTGACTTTTCCAACAGTTTTCAACCAAAAAACAGGTTTAGGGTAAAATGGAACTAGTTTCCTGGACGGTTCCCGGGCCGAATGGTCCGACCATTCGGGTCAACGGTGGTTCGAAAACCTTGATTAGTAGTACATGGCCTGTCAATTGTCTAAGTGGGTAGAACTTAGAAGAATACTAGCAGGGGGTCTGTGCGATGCATGGGCTTTTTTTTTTATTCATCTGATAGAGCCTAAAAAACAAAAACAAAAGACAAAGCATAGAAACCAAAAGACTCAAACCAAAATTAAACGAGGGGTTACTACCCCCATAACATCAACAAACAGAAGAAAGTTAAGCTCTCTAAGAGGTATAAGGAATTCCCTATATTGAATCTTAGTGCTCCAAGCTAAATTAGCCATAAAATCAGCACATCTGTTGGCCTCCCTGTAGTAGTGATTGATACAAACTTCCCAATCTCTATTCAGAAGACCTTTGATCTCCTCGCTTATTGTAGAAAGACTCCAATGGTCATCCCTACCACCCTTAAGAATTTGAATGGTGGAACGCGAATCTGACTCCAAAATGATTTTGTGGTAGCCTGAGTTCCATAGCAAGACAAGCCCACATTTGACAGTCCATAATTATGCCAAGTCAATAGAGGAATTTCCAATGTAGGTGGTGAAGCCTCATTTCCATTGTCCAAGTTGATCTCGGAGAAGACCCCCAGCTGTAGCATCACCATTCTATCCCTTGACAGCTCCATCTGTATTGATTTTAATCCATTGATCACCCGAAACTTCCCATTTGATGTCTCTCCAGACTCTGCAATTAGGTTGATTCTTGGTAGGAGCATTAGTATGTTGGGCACATAGGAAACTGTCAACATAGTTTTTTGCAAGATTTATAATATAAGTGGGGGTGTAACTGATATTGTTGAACACTTTTTTATTTTGGGCCCTCCAAATCAGTCAAGTTAAATAGCTAAAATAAGTCGCCCTGAGAGCATTACTAGTCTCAAGATTACTTTCAACCCAACTCTTAAAGTTTAGTGCACTAGTGGGTGTGGGATGATTATCATATAAATTCCAAACTTCCTTATAGAATCTACAATCCATAAACAAATGATCAATCATTTCCATGCTTTCATTACACAAGGGGCATTCACTAGGAACCTGAATATTTCTCTTTATTAGAGCATCGTGAGTGGGGAGTTTTCTATGATAGAGCAGCCACAAAAATATTTTCACCCTTAGTTGACATGGAGCTTTCCAAATCAGATTAAAAGCTTGAGCTTCAGGGAGATCATTTTCTTTTCTAATAAATGTATAAGTTGATTTAGTTGAAACATTACCATCTTTAGTGTCAGGCCATATCCAATGGTCATTTTTTTGCGACCCTAAATTTAAAGGGATTGCCATGATTTTTTTCAACCATATCACTTGGCAAGAGAGAAGAAATCAAGTTGATGTTCCAATCACCAGAAGTAGTTATACAGTCTAACACTCATCAAATTAACATTTGGGAGAGGTCTATGCAACCGATTCTACCTACAAGTAGTCCTAGTAACCCATGAGTCATCCCAAAAATTAGTGTCTTTTCCATAACCAATGGCACGTATGAGTCCCTCCCTAAGAAATTTACAACCTTTAGCTATTCCCTTTCAAATCCAAGAGTCATGACCTTTTACATATGGGTCCAGAACATCAGTTCCCTTACTGTATTTACTAATTAGGACTTTGGACCACAAACTATCTTGGTTACAGTAGAGGTGCCACGCTAATTTAGTGAGAAGAGCTAGATTTAAGGAGTGAAGGTCCCTAATTCCAAGCCCTCCAACATGCTTAGGAGTCAGAATCTTCTCCCATTTAATGAGATGCAATTTCCTGTGATCAAGAGAACTTTCCCACAGAAAATTTCTTCTAGCTTTGTCTACATCTTGGCAGGTGCTTGAGGGTAAACAAAAAATTTGCATGGCATGGAGGGGAATTAAGGATAAAGTAGATTGGAGAAGGGTTAATCTACTAGCAAGACTAAGAGTATTTGCCTTCCATCCTACTAATTTGGTTTGAACACGGCTGACCATAGAATGGAAGGTATGTTTAGTAACCCTGCCACTAAAAATGGGGAGTCCAAGATATTTATCAAGGTTGTTAGAAGCCCTAACCCTAATATTTCTGGCCAGCATTCGAGTGTGTCTATGAGGAACATTCCTTGATGTGAATAAGATAGATTTATTATAGTTGATTGTTTCTCCAGAAGCATTACAAAAATTATCCAAGATGTTTCTTATACAACTGAGCTGAGTAATAGAAGCATTTAGAAAAATAAACAAGTCATCTGCATAGAAGATGTGAGATAACTCGGGGCTTGTTCTAGAGAATTTAAATGGCTTCATCTCACCATTAGCCACAACTTTATTATGCATACCCAAAAGAGTTTCTAGACAAATTAGGAATATGTAGGGGGAGAGGGGGTCCCCTTGTCTAAGACGCTTTGTGGGTTTAAATGGTTCAAGAGTTGAACCTTTAAAGATAATGTTAAAACTAGGGGTGGTAATGCAACTCATGATCAAATTAACCCATCTCTTAGGAATTTTAATGAAATCAAGAAACTTTTTAATAAATGACCAATCAAACTTATCATAAGCTTTTTCAAGGTCAAATTTAATTCCAACAAAACCTTTCTTATCGTTTTTCCTTTTGAAAGAATGAAGAACTTCATGTAAAATGATCACATTATCCTTTAAATGCCGGCCGGGGACAAAGCTACACTGGTTTGGGGAAATGAATTTTGGCAAGAGTGGTTTGAGTCTAGCCACAATAAGCTTCGCAATTACCTTGTAAATAGTGTTACAAAGACCAATAGGACAGAATTGATTCATTGTTTTAGGGTGTTTCACTTTTGGAATTAAAACAATGTGGGATTGGTTAAAATAATATGGAATTTCAAAGTTGTCAATGCATTCAAAGATTGCATCATTAAAAGATGGGCCCACAATGTCCCAATGATTTTTGATAAATTCAGAAGTAATGCCATCAGGACCCGGGCTTCTATTGTTTGGCAAACTCCAAACAATGCTTCTAATTTCTTGTTCTGTGACTAGGGTGAACCATTGATCAATATTGTTATGAACATTGCCAAAACAAGGATCAAGGTTATGATTTCGATTGACTGAAGATGATGAGTATAAACTAATAAAGTGATTTCTGCACATCTTTTTTAGCTCATCATTATCAGTAATCCACACATTATTTTCTTTAAGGGCTAAAATCTTTTTTGACTGACTCCTCTTAAGAGTCAGTATGAAAGAATCTAGTGTTTGAATCACCATTTTTTAGCCAATTGAATCTGACTTTTTGGCTCTATAGAATTTCCTCCTGTTTTAGGATGTTGAAATATTCCTTATGGAGAGAAAAATGAAGATCATTGAGGAAACGAGAAGGCCTTGTTTCCAAAAGTTTTTGGATTCCCTCAATTCTTTTCAAAATGTGTATTTTCCTTCTGAAAACATTACCAAAAACATTCATATTCCAAGACTTAGTGAGAGACGACAAAGCTTTAGAAGCATTACAAACTAGATAAATCACTGAAGTTAAAAAAAAAAATTGAGACGAAATGATGTAGGATGCAAATTGGGAGGGGCCAACCTGTTGGGAAGAAACTAAGTTTATCCGCAAACTATTTCTCTCCCAAAAATAAAAACTTGTAGATATTCAGCTATCACAATTCCAAACAAGATATCAACAAAAACAATCATAAGCCAAGCAAAGAGAGACACACACGGTATTTAACGTGGAAAACCCCTCCAATGTGAAGGGTAAAAACCACGGGGCCAAGGAGACCCAACCAAAAATCTCCACTAATAACTTGAGGTAACAATTACAGCAAGTCAAACACCACAATATGCTCACAAACTTAGAGCAAATATAGATTCTCAAACATACAAACGAGAATACCAAAAGCGGTGAAAATAACAGTTAGAAAAACTCACAAACGCAGCTACTGTTCAGGCCACAACATGGAGACCTTCACTACTCCAAATTAGATCTCCACCGTTCCGATCGTAGGTCTGTGAGTTTCGAACAATTCCACCAAATTTCAACCAAATCGAACCACAAATGACCCTTGATCAGAATAATTGATGAAGACTGCCGCGAAATGTTTTCTTTTCCCGAATAACTACGAGTTGCTTCTGTTCGACCTCAAATAACCGGCGATTCAGAGCTCTGATCAAAGATCCGACCGTTCAGAATGAAGAAAAATGAGTTATCCACTTACTATCCAAATTTCTGCTCGATCGGAAAGTTCCGGCCATTTGATAAACTCTGCGCACTGAGAAATCTGCACAGTATTTCGATTTCTCTCTTTATCTAACCCTAGCTTTTGTTTTTTTTTTTTTTTGAAAAAAAAAACAGTTGGCTGAAGGAGAGTGGGCTATAATATGGGTCAATATCCCATAATGGGCTGGGCCCAACACAACCAGGGCCCTAATTTTATAGAAAAGTGGAGAGAATAGAGGAGATCTGGAGATGATATAGAAATTCCTATAAATTAAATCTGGAGTATAAATGGATGGGGCTCAGGGAGAGGATAAGTAGGAAATTAGAAATTAGAGATAACTTAGAAGAGAATAATGAGTTTGTTTTTTTGGGAGATACGGTTGGAGGAGAGAATAGATGGGCTTGGAGTATCTATTGGGACGTTGGGCTATGTTTAGTTTGAAGGAAAAGCTGGGGAAATCTATACAAGGTTTGTCAAGGTTTCCTTCAAACCAAACATAGATTTCAGATGGATCAAGCCTATTTTTTACCAAGCTATGCTTCCAAACCTCTTCAAGCCCTTCCTGAGTCAGGTTATACTTGGGAGTGTTGCTCCAATCTTGCAACCAGCAAAGCTGAATTGCTCAAGCACTGCGAGTAAAATTTTTAAGTTTTAACATGCCCTGTATTGGGCTTAGTCTACAGCTGGGCCTATTATACATTCGTTAATGAAAAGTATATTATTTTTATCCTATGGACCTTAGGCCCATCTATCTTGAAAGCTGAATAATGTGCCTAAGCTAAGCTGGCATTTGTCAAGGCACATAGCGCAAATCTGCAGAGGCCAAAGACATAGGCCCCCTTCTGTCTTTTGCTTCAGTAAGTAGAACACGGTTGAGGATTTCGTCACAGTGAAGATGCAAAGGCCGATGGTTTCTGGTTGCATTGGCTGGTCTTAGAAAGATTTCTTAACTAAAAATTTACTCCAATGGATGAACTTCGCCACCCATCCCCCCTCTCTCTCTCTGTCTATCTCTCATTGACGCAAGATTGGAAGGTTCAGAATAAAATCATTAAATCGTTCGTTACTTTCGTCTAGTCCGTCTGCAATTGCCACAAGATCAAGGATCGGCGGCTTCTGAGTTAATAAAATGCCCAACACTTTCCAGCGTCAATCAATACCCCCATGAAATCTCCAAAATCTACATCTAATCACCCCATCCTTCTCCTCTTAGAAGAATGCAGGACCCTAAAGACTCTGAAGCAAGTTCACGCTCAAATGATCACAATGGGTCTCATCCTCCACACCTTCCCTATCAGTAGGATTCTTCTCTTATCCTCCATACTAGCCCCACCCTACGCACTCTCCATCTTCAACCAAATCCAACACCCAACAGTCTTTCTCTTCAACACTCTCGTCTCCTCTCTCGCCGCGCAGGACTATACCCACGTATCTTTCTCTCTTTACTCTCGAATCCTTTCCGACAAAACACTCAGACCCAACAACTTTACTTACCCATCTCTTTTCAAGGCTTGTGGGTCTCACCCGTGGCTCGACCATGGTCGAGCACTCCATGCCCATGTCGTGAAATTTCTTGAACCTACGTCCGACCATTTCGTCCGTGCTTCCTTGCTCAATTTTTACGCTAAATGTGGCAAACTTGCCCATTCTAGGTACCTCTTCAATCAAATTTCAGCACCTGATCTTGCAACGTGGAATTCTATCTTGGCTTGCTATGCTCGGAGCAGCACTGCTAATGTCGTTGGCACGAACGCTGCTAGTGAAGACACTGGTTTGGCAGTTGAGGTCTTGTCTCTGTTTGGTGAGATGCAGTTGTCCCCAATAAGGCCGAATGAAGTCACCCTTGTTGCTTTAATTGGTGCCTGTGCTGATTTGGGTGCTCTTACTCAAGGTACATGGGCACACGCGCATGTATTGAAGAACAATCTTAGTTTAAATCGCTTTTTATGCACTGCTTTGATCGATATGTATGGGAAATGTGGGTGCCTACATTTAGCAAAACAGGTTTTCGATCAATTGCCCCAAAAGGACACATTATGTTACAATGCGATGATCAGAGGGCTTGCGATTCACGGACATGGGCAACAAGCACTTGATCTTTTTAACACGATGACATATAACGGTGTGAGGCCTGACGAAGTCACCATTGTAGTAGTAATCAGTGGGTGTGCACATGTTGGCTTGGTTGAGGAAGGTCGTAAATTGTTCTTATCAATGAAGGAAGCTTACGGCATTGAGCCAAAACTAGAGCATTACGGGTGCCTAGTGGACCTTCTTGGTCGAGCTGGGCGGCTTAAAGAGGCTGAAGAAATAGTTAGGGCCATGCCCATGAAGCCGAATGCAGTGTTATGGAGGTCTTTATTAGGGGCATCCAGAGTCCATGGTAATTTGGAGTTGGGGGAAGTTGCACTCAGGAACCTAATACAATTAGAGCCTGAGACTAGTGGAAATTATGTACTCCTATCAAACATGTATGCTAGCATCAACAGATGGGATGATGTGAGGAGGGTGAGGAAGGTGATGAAAGATCAGGGCATTAACAAAATGCCTGGATGTAGCTTGATTGAGATTGGTGGGGAGATACATGAGTTTATCATGGGAGACAGAGCACACCCTCATTCAAAAGAAATTTATTTGAAGATTGAAGAGATAAGCAAGAGGCTAAACGCATATGGTCATAGGCCAAGCACCAAAGAAGTGTTGTTTGACATAGAAGAGGAGGAGAAGGAAGATGCTCTCTCCTATCACAGTGAAAGGCTAGCAATTGCTTTTGCTCTTATTTTTTCTACTTCAAGTGTCCCTATCCGAATTATAAAGAACCTTAGAGTATGTGGTGATTGCCATGCAACCACAAAACTTATTTCTAAGATATACCACAGGGAGATAATTGTGAGGGATCGTAGCAGGTTTCATCATTTTAGAGATGGGGCATGCTCTTGTTTGGATTATTGGTAAATAGGGTCAAACCCTCAATATTGTTTCTTGTTTGTAGAATCAAAAGGATCTAAAGAGAGACCAATTCTCTCTCTCTCTCTCTCGTTTAAATCTGATTGATAGGTTTTAATAAAAATTGTTGTTGTCATCATCATCATCCAAGCTTTATCCCAACTAAATGGGGTTGGTTACATGAATTTTGCTTCATCAATCTATTCTATTTAAAGTTATATCCACCATTAAACTATTAACCTATGCCCTTAAATCAGGATGATTTAGGGCTTAAATCATTATCACTTTTAACCAACCGAGGGCAAACTTGTTGGTGTGTTAGCTGGTTTGTTCCAGCATTGATGCAGAATTGAATCCCACAACCAGCAGTTTAGGAAAAAAGGGGTCAAGGGGGAAATTATTAATGGTGCATGGCACCGAATACCAAAAAAAAATCATTGTCATCTTTTAATAGTCTGGACCCAATCTGACCAAACTGAGAAATCGATCAGAACTGACTCTTTATATTTGGGTCGGTTTTCATTCAAGTTCAGTCGGTTTTGGGTGGCCTATTCATCTACCCAAATAGGTTGGTTCGGTTGCCCCGGCCCACATTTTTCAACTGGTTGCACTTGGATTTTCAATTCTTAGGTTCACAAATTGGGTCTAGGCCCAAAACCTCAAACTTTTCTAATTTTTGAAATGGGCTTCGGCCTAGCCTCAAAGTAGTCCAAGTCCAGCCCGAGCATACATATACATACATTTGTACATATACATGTTGATGCATACATATATATATATATAGATGCACGTATATACACATGCTTGAATACTTATATGTAAAATACTAATTTTCTATTTAAATGATTAAATTAGTGATACTAAATTGTTTTATGCAACTTTTTAGTACATTGGACTTAACAGGCCCGATCCGACTATAATACCAATTTTTAGTTTGGGCTGGGCCTAGATTGCAAAGATCACTCTTGACATCAGAACCAGTCCAGACTCGGGCTTTAAACCTAATATTTAGGGTTGGGTCTTGATTGACCTTAAACCCAATCCAGCCCATCCAACTTGCTACCCGTACATACAAGAGCCGTCAACCAGCAAATCCTTCTAAATTTGTTGGATCATCGGATAGGTCCAAAAAATCATATCAATGTTTTCAAAACTGGATTGGACCAGACAGTTGGATCGGAAAAACCTGGAACCGGTCAACTGATTGGTTCCATTTAACCCCAAAACTGTTTTTTTGGCCCAAAACCATTGATTTGGTCCGCGAACCACTGACCTGGGTGATCGAATCATCAAATCATTTGACCTGGAAGCGGTTTTTGGTCATTTTTTTGTCTTTTTAATTTTTTTGTCTGAGTGGGCTGTTCATTCAGGTCAGACGGTCAGACCATTCAACCCAGGAACCAGGCCCCAAAACGGTTCCCTGTCCAATCAGATTTTAAAAACCTCGAAGAATCATATAAATTTATTTCCAGTATAGTCTTTCTTTCTTTCTTTCTTTTCTTTCATTTTGCATTATCCAATGCTCCTTTTTTATGGAAGCAAGGTTCAAATGATAATAAGATAGGATATAAAATTACACATATAGTATCACGCGAGTGGGTCCATAGCTTAGTGGTAGAGCATTTAACTGCAGATCAAAAGGTCACCAGTTCGAACCTGGTTGGGCCCTAGCTGTTTATCGATCATCAAAGCTATTTGAATCATTTGCAATTTTTCTTTTGAACTCAAAACACAGTGCACATGGCACCGAAAGTCTTTGATTGCAATATTTACCGAAATAACGTAATTTTTATTAATGGATATCCAAAGAAATAATCAATATTTGTGTTTATCAACTCCAACTAAAAACTAAGATAAATAATATTTAAAATTAGTATTTTATAAATAAATGGAATAAATAATCTATCAATTCTATATTTACATCAAAATATGATTTTAATCTTAATAAATTTATACAAATAAAATATTAAAAGTAGAATAATTACCTTATTACTTAAAATTTATAAATTTGCACATGATATATATCTTACAAATTTTATATAATTTTTATAATTATTAATTAATATTTTATTTTACATTAAATGATAATATATTTATCATTTACCAAAAAATAAAAAAGGTTTACAAGATATTCAAGAATATAATATTAAATTGAATATATCAAATCCACTAATGTACATTTATATGAAAACAATTTTTTATTTAAAAAAAATTTATAAAAATAAAAAATTTAATAATGAAATAATTATTTTAATAATTCAAAATTATGAATTTACATATGATATATATCTTAGAAATCTTAACTGATTTGATATATTTTAAGTTAAAATTACATATTTTTATAAATTATTAAATGATAATTTAATTTATATTTGAGAATTTAAAATTTAGTTAACTTTTTTTGTTAATGTTAAAAAGTAAAAATAATAAAATAGAAAATAATTGATATAATAATTAGGATAAATATAATAGGTCCATCTTGGACTCTTAATTAATGCCTTGTGTGATACATGTGTTTTTTTATTGTATCTAAGTGTTTCCATATTTTTCATATGCATCCATATGTTTTCAAAGCATATCCGTATCTAAGTTATCCGATATGATACTCGATACCGATACTTTAATATAGCCTATCTTTTCTTATACTGTTTTAGAATAAAACTGAGAAAATGCCAGCAACCCAGAAGGGATCTATTTGCCATTATTAAATAGATATCAACATTAAAAAAAAAAAGAAAAAGAAAAATAAAAAGTGACCCAAAGGTGGAAGAATTGGCAACCATTACTTCAAATTTAGGTGGCTTGTTCCACGAAGCCGCCAGCAACTCATCAAAAAAACAAAGGTCAAGAAAAATAAATAACTAAAGTTTGTTAATTTTTTATGATAAATAATGTGAACAAGTGGAAACTTTAAATAATTATTTCTGTTAAAAAATAGTAAAATCGAATTAAATAAACTAGACAACTGCATGAGATTGATTGTTTTAACAAGAAGACAAATTGCTTTCAATCGGAAGCCAAATTATAAATAAAACTGGCTTTAGGGATTGGTTGAAGGGCACATAGTTTGTGATACCGGGAACCTCACAAATGGTGTGGTCCACCTCCACCTTACGTCCCCATGGTCCATGGATGGGACTAGAGTCTAGAGAAACAACTTAAATTGGGGATGGGGTGGGGGGTATTTGGGTAATTAAAACACCATATTTTATTACCTAAAAAATTCCCCCCGTCGGATTTGAGAAAGGAACTCTGGAATGAAGGCTTTGAAACTGCAGCAGCATGTGGAAGACTTTAGTATACGAAAAAGACGAGTCCACCTTGTCAAGTTAATTATGGATTATTTAAAAGGGCGTGGCTAATGACTGATGAATCAATTATTGAAACCTGATCAATCAAGAGATTATTCAAATCTGACGGTTGAATGCTTCCGTTCGTGTGTGTGTGTGAGAGAGAGAGGCTTATGCGGGAATAAAGTTGGGATCAGAATTGGATATTTTAACATATATTATGGTATCGTCATTTCAAAAGGTTCTATCCGCTTTGTTATCTCAGATAAAGACAATCTTCTGATTAATTGATGAAGTAACAAACAATAGAAATGTTCTTTCTTGCATGCTTTTCGTGGAAGAAACAACGAAGATTTTAATGGTTCGTTATCATCTAAAGATTTGTTCTGGGCCTAATTGGATTTTTGATTCATATACATATCAGATCCACATCATGATCCAAACAGGCAATAGCCCTAGTGGTGAATCCTGGAAGTGAACCAAATGGTGGGAAAACGAGATATTTGTTTTAATTTATCTTATTTTCCACTTTTGCTCTTCCAAATGAAAAGATTGAGGGAACCTGGGACGTTTTATTTACTTGTTAAGACTTGGTTGAATTAGGGATCACTGACCTAATTGGAATGAGAATTGGAGCTCCCTCTCTCTACAATAAACTGAGTTGTCTACTAATTGCAAAGTTTCAAATATATTATGATCGTTCATTCAATACACAAAAAAAATAACCAACATGACAAAGATAATTCACTAAAGGGAAATTGTCTAAAACTCACCATAATTTTTTAAGCATTTCTCTTTACCTAACTTTTTAAAACGTCTAGCCGTCTAGGAAATCTCATGTTTAGGCATGGCAATTTTTTCCATTCTCAATGGGGATCCAACTCACCCGACCCCATCAGGTCAGGCATGGGGTTGGGGATGGGGATTCATGAGGTCCCTGCCCTGCCTTGACCCCGATTATATATTTATATATATTAAATGTTATTTGTATTAGATATATATTATTATATTATTTATATTTTATATATATCAAAACATATTTAAAACATTATTTATAATTTAATTTTTTATTTATTTTAAATAAATTTATTTTTCAAAAAATACTATTATCTAAAAAAAATTCAGGGATTCAGGTCCCCGCAGGGAATCCATCTCCGTCGGGAATCGAGGATGGAGGACAAATTTTATCCTCAGCAGGGATTGGGAACAAGGATGGGGTTAATTTCAGAATCGAGGTTGGGGGACGGGGAATATGATCCCCGCCCAGTTGCCATTCCTACCCATGTCAATAACTTAATATTAAAGAGACAAATAAGTGTTAGTAAATTACCATTTTGCCCTTTGTTATATTAAATCCATTTTTCAATATTCCAAGTGCTCTGTTATTATTCGACCCAAAACCCATTTTTCAACTTCCTTGGAATACTTTCAAAGATCACAATGAGAGCAAAATCTCTCCCAACAAGTAGAAATCTTATATATAAGGCAGTTGGGCACTTAAGGGCATTTTAATCATAAAAATATGTTTAATAAGGCTAACTTGCCATTCAGGGGCAGTTTGGTCATGAAATTTGCATTTATGCTGATTTGGACATGTCAATGAATGCTAATGGTGCTCTAGTAGATGGTGACTTTTGGGGAAA
Source organism: Nelumbo nucifera (assembly GCF_000365185.1). The sequence continues at coordinate 560,705 of NW_010729209.1, forward strand.
AAAAACTTGCTAATATGGGGTTTCTTGGAGGTTTTGAAAAGTTATGGTGAGTTTGAGAGAAATGCTGAAAAGTCATGATGAACATTGTTCTGCACATCACACAATACTATTCAAGCATGTCTCATCCAAAATACCCTTATATCATGATTGTTCTACACATAAATAATGCAATTGCATGCCATTAACATACAGATGAGGAGGTGGTTAAACATTGTTCTTTGGAAGTATTTGTTGGATTTTAATCTCATTAGAGATTAAATCCAATAAGTTTGATTGCCCAATTACATGGGAAATTGTACTTGCACACTTGTTTGGAAAAATAGTTTTTCTCTTACTAAAACCAGTTTTGAACTTGTCCCACATTAGAAAATTATAAGTTTTGTTTTGGGTTTTTTAATAGGACTTGATTTACACTCCTTAGATAAAGAGAGGAGAGTATGGAGGCTTGCTACTACGCAACGCGTGCGCGTGTGCGGCGCAACGAGGCGCACTTTGCTCGCACCGTGTGGCTTGCGAAGGGCAGCTTTGGTTTTGGTGCAATATTGATCGTTAATGTGATCAACGGTCATGATTTGATCAGGTGTGATCAAGAGGCACAATTCAAAGTTAACAATCATTAACCATTAACTACCTTTTAAACAGTCACAATATTTAAAATTGTGACTGTTCAAGGTGCTTTTTTTGAACCAGCACCTTCATGACTCTTCAGAAGGAGCACAAATCAAGCATTTGCACACACACAACATTTTCGAAAATCACTTTTTCTCTCTCTCTCTCTCAATCTGATCTGCTATAGTCTCACAAAAGGTTTCTTCAGAGACTCTTCAACTTTACTGGTTACAGATTCTCGCCCAAGGCTTTGTTGTATCCTGGGAACAGATTTGCCTATAACCCAACAACAAACTCAGTGAAACTGAGTGGGGGCAAATAATGTTCTAAAGACAGTATCTTCAGACACACCTCAGAGCTTCTCCTCCAAGTTAGGAGAAGTTTTAAATATTGTCATTATTCATTAAAGTTAGGGGAGGTGGTTATAGATGATCTCCCCCATATTTTCTCCTTTCCTTTCTCAAATCATATCTACTTAGCTAGAGACTAGAACCAAAAGAAAAAGGAAGAAAATTCATAGTCACACACCAGCTGTTACTTGCACTTAGAAGACTACAATATTACCTTGTTATAAATGACAAAAACTTAGAGATGGCAATTTGATCCTTCCTCATGGGCCCCGCCCTTCCCTGCCCTAGTGCCCTGGTCGGGGTGGGTTTGGGAAAATCCAAAACTCTAGGGATCAAGGACGGGGTGGGGATGGTATTTGTCCATCCTACCCTAACTATATTATATAACATAATATATAATATTATATATTATATTATATAATATAAATTAATTCTAGATAGGTTTCAAAAAATTAAAAAAAAATTATAAATATATAAGTAAGAATGACGGGGACAGGTTTTAATTTGGGGTCAGAGATGAGACAAGCAAAATCTGGGCCCGCCCTATCCCGTTGCCATTCCTATAAAAACTCCCCTTTCCCCTCTTTTTCTCTAGAGATTGGGAATCAATCTTCTCATTCAATGCTATCTGAATTTTATCTATTGTACTGGTTAGAAAATTGTGTGCTTTAATTTAAAAACGAGATTACAGTGGAATAGCGGTGGCTTAGGATATTATGAAAAATAGTCTAGCTTAAGTTTAAGCTGTTAGTATTCTTTTCCTGTGACATACGTGGTGACCATTTTGGAGCTGTAGATGTTGATTTTATTCAATCGATGGGTATCATGTCATGAAGATAATTCATACAATCATACTTCATCCTTAAATAGAAAATTCCGACCATAAAACCACTAAAGAGAGAGAAATATCTTCTAGCTAGTTAGGCTTCTTTATAAGAAGAATAACAAGATAATTTTTTTAAGTTATGTACGATCATAATCTTTGATATAGGGCCAAAAGAAACCATTTTGAAGTAAGATTACTTTTAAGATTGGAATTCAAAGAATATATTAAAAAGCTTGTGATGTAGCGCGATCTAGTCACTCCTATCTGGCACTTACGTGGCTCTTGAGAGGTATCTGAGACGAGAAGAAAGAAGAAGAACTCCCGGGGGGTTTGCCCAGCGGGAACACTCCGATGATTAAGTCAGTATTCTGTGCGAGAAGCAAAAGGGAAAACGAAGGCTAAGAGTGTAGATTGCGCAGGTGGTTCGAAGATACCTTGTTCCTTGAAAATCAATTTCTTATAACAGAATTCCATTGCTTCAGGCCTTCTGGCTTCTGA